>JAKOGI010001165.1:167500-240000 GCA_029747015.1 Carnegiea gigantea
CCCTTCCCTATCTAATTTTATTAGTTAACTGTATATTTTGATGTTTGATTTTCATGGTAATACATGTAAATTTAATGTGTTTTATCTTTTCATTTGTCATATCCATGGTGACATAAACTTTTCTAAAGTATTTCACAAAAAAGTCCAACAATAAACGATAGATTTTAAGATGTGTGTGTAAAAATTTCACCTTTGAGATACATTATTGAAAGAGTTGGTATTTTGAGGAGAATAATACATATAAGTATTTGAAGATCATCTACTTAGGTATTTTATTAAATTTCTACTCATGCAACTTTTGAAGAAAACAACAGCGGTTGTGCAACGCACGAATGTAGTGCTAGTATACTACCAATGCTCCCTATACAAATTACCAGTACTCATTATATCTAACAGTTCAATAACTCAAGTTCGCAAAATGCATTGTTGCTTACTAATTATTAAAGTAAAGCTCCCCCAACTTTTGACTAAATATCACTAAACATATAATAGGATTCACTAGAAGATAGAGAACAACTCATGTTTAACTAAATATCACTAAAAATATACTATGAATCACCAGAACCTAGAGTACAACTCACTAAACAGATATTGTACTAGATATTTGATGTTTAAAACCAATTATGAGCTTATATTATGAACAATAAAGTGTGTTCACTCACTAAATTGTTTTTAAATCATATTTGTGACAATGTATTGTTCACTAAATAAATACTATAGCCCTACGAAATATACAGTATAACTCACTAAACATATACTAGGACTCCCTAAACATATGCTATAATTTAGTAAATTCTTTCAAATTCGTTTAAAGTATGCTATAACTCACTAAACATGTATTATAGCTCACCAAACAAATGTCATGCCAGAAGTTTGTTCACTAGAACTATTTATAAACTCATTAACTAGAACAATAAAGTGTATTTGGTCACTATATTCTTGTGAATTATGTTTGTAACCATGTATTACTCACCAAACATATACTATTGTCCAACGAAAGATAGAGTATAATTGATTAAACATATACTATAACTTACTAAATATATTTTGTAACTCATTAAATTCTTTAAAATTCTTTTAAACTATATTATATCTCACTAAGCACATATTACAATTTACAAAACAAGTATCATACCAAGAGTTTGTTCACTATAACTATCTATGTACTCACAATATTAACAATAATATGTGTTTATTAACTAAAACTATTTATGTGCTCACTAAAAAGTGTATATGTTAATTATAATAGAATAATATTAAAAGAAGCTAAATGAATTCCAAATTATGGTATGCATCAATGTATTATTATATCTATTTCGGAAGAAACTTACTCAAGTGGTGGTGACGCTTGGACTTACGTATGGCTGATGTGTCACTTAATCGCGTGAACTGATGTACGCTCCTCTCGATGACTTACATGAAGGTCAACCCCAGGTGTTTTTCCTAAGGAAAGCCCCTTCAACGCTCAAAGTCAGTCTCAAGAAGAACAGTGGAAGCAGATAAAGAGTAAAGAGCTGAGAGAAAGAGAGAGTTTACCATTTTAGGAGAATATTTAGGTGAGGTAGTCAAGTTATGAATAGTAAAAGTCCCCCCAAATAGGAAATGTTAGGGTATTTATAGCCTTAAAGTTGGCACCCAAGGGCAGGATGGTAATTTTTCCCTTTAAGGGCGTCAAATTACTATTACACCCTTTCTGCATTCTTCTTGCTTCCTTATGGTCAACTCTGACGCCTGTTAACTTAGTCAGCGCCACTTGTTGCCTTCCCATTGGACGGGTTGTTAAATATCCCAATCATTTAGCTTCTCAAATCTTAATGAAACATCTCCCAAGATGTTCGAGTGAGATGTCGATTCACTTGGCCCCCTCTCAAGGTGTTATCAATATGCCCACTGCTGGCATTTGAGGTTTTGCATAACCACATGTCTAAAATGTCCTAGCACAGATTTCCCTTTCTTCAGAGCGAGGAGGATGTTGAGCTCCTCCTATCGCGGTTTGATTTGAGGAGGCTTCGTGCAAAGCCCGTGATCCCTCTGCCCAAACCTCTTTCACCTCATTAGCGATTGCTATGCCCTTGCTTTGCAAAGGCTAAAGTTGAGCGCTATGCATATGATGTTGGGATTCCGGAGATAGTGCAGTTGATCTTTTATGCCTCCATTCTTCAAGAGGCAACTCATTTTCGAATCATCTCTCCCTTCATGGCCTAAGACTTGATCGAGGCTCTCGATAGGTTCTGCTGGGAGAGCTTTGAGATCTGGTTGGACGCTAATGGAGATCGACTCGCTCGGTGCGCCTAGTAAGAGGCGAGGGCTACTGCCCTAGTCGGCTGTGAGGGTGTGGGGAGTTCAGATCGTTGGCATCTCCTCTTCATCTTCCCATAAAGAGAGAAATCAGCCCCTTGAGTGAAGGATCGAGCACCTCTCGGAAGCATAGATGGCTCCTTCAGAAGGCAAGGGACGAAGCTTTTCCTACGGCGGAGATGCGTACAACATTCGTTGATCGGAGAAGGCTCCTTTCTGAGGAGAAGAAAGATCCTCCTTCATCCACAAAGGTGTTTAGTTATGCTTTGTGGTCTCGAAGTCATGTTGACAATGGTTACTCATTCATCGCTAATGCATTGGAGTACTTTAGCTTCCTTAGCTTTATTCTTGTTTGTTTGTAATGGGCACCTATGCCCTCGTTTGATGTGCATCTAAGCTGCGACACTTGTAGCTTTCTTGTTGTTTTTGCTTGTTTCATCATGTACTTGAAGTTTGTAGTATCAATGAATTATTGAACTTTATTAACTCGACTCTGCATGAGTTTTCGACGCATCATAGCTCATGGGCCTTTTGTTTTTATGATTTCCATTGCTTGTTCTGGTGGATTTCTTTTCATAATCCTAACCAAGGGTACCATGTAAGGACATTCAAGAACTACCCTTTTCCATATGCTTGATCGACAAGCCTCTCTTCTTTTCTTTTTCTTTTCTTTTTATATAGGAATGGGGTGGCCGAATGAAAGAGGGCCTCCCTCTGCATTTCGCTGAGCCAAATGTGAGAGGACACCTCTCTCCATTCGGCTAGGCCGAATGGCAGAGAAATCTTCCCTATTCCGTTGGGCCGAATAGGAGAGACACTCTCCCTATTTGGCTAAACTGAATGGGAGAGATGTCCTCTCTCTATTTGGCCAACCGAATAGAAGAGGGCTCCCTCTCCACTCGGTCAGGTCCCTCCCATGGGGCCCACGTTCACTTTTCAGAGCCTTATTTTCCTTTTTTGGTTTTGGCCCATCATTGATTTTGGCATTTGGCATTTTATCTGGTTTGGATCATCTGAATTTTAACACACTTCTCGAGGTAATTCAAGTGTATATATACGTGCCTTGCCTCCATATCCTTGCTCATTCTCACTCACGCGCCCTGCTCAAAGTTCCAGAGAGAGAATCTCTGAAAGACGTATTTCTAGCCTTTTCAATTATCAAGGTATCCATCCTTTCCTTCTTCATTTATCATTCTTGTAACATAGCTATGTCGTCCTTTGCTTAATCACTAGGATCATTTTCTAATCCCTCATCAGGCTTCGGGGAGGATATGTCTAGCAATAACCCCACCGATCCATGCCTAACCTCACCCCTTAAGGAAGGCATTGGTCCCCTTAGAGGTTACAAAAATAACTTTGAGTAGGACTCTGGGCACCTTCGAAGTACTCCAGCAGTGATTCCATTACGGGACTTCCTTTGGTGCAATCCGACCTCCTCAAGGAAAGCTTCAAAAGTTCTCTATCCCTTGATTTCTACTCTTCGGTAGGCCCGTTTCATATCCGTAGGAGGTATCCATAGTTAATCCGCATCCTGGTATTCTACTATAGTAGGTATGCCGCCCATAATCATAGTTGAGTAGCCAAAACAGGATCCAGTCCAATCGAGCGGCCCTGCTAGGTTAGACCCGGAGGACAGGGCTTGCTACTGCTATATCAATTCTTCCTTCCGTGATGAATTTAAGAAAACCATCAACTTTAAGATGAAGTATTCTTTTTGATGCAACTATAGGGTGATCGTTCCCACACCTATAGATACCATATATAACGCCCCTCCGTGATCTATAGGTGTGTATTTAGAAGCCTTAAAGTATGGCCTACGGTTTTCGCTTCTTAAAATTACCATGGAAATCCTTCAAATGTACGGTATTGCAGTTTCCCAACTCGTCCCTAACGCTTAGGCGTCCATTCGGTCGTTGAAGGCAACTAGCAAGCTTAAGTATCTCGAGTGCAGGGCATTGCCCTTCTTGTATGTGCATATCATTAAACGCAACAATAAGACTTGTAAGGGGAAATGTTTATATTGGATAGTTAGCTGACCTGACTAGATGTCTACCTTGGACAAGCCGTCCTGTGTCCACGGATGGAAGTATAAGTTTGTTTACGTAAATAGGGTGAATGGAGACTAGTCCATTCCTATCTGGAACAGGCGAGGCCTGAATAAAATGTGGAATACGCCTCACACCATTCTGGGGGAGAAGGAGATGGCAACCATAGACTACTTTCGACTCTTCGACTCCGTTCATCCCTGATTCGGGAAGACCGTAAAGGTTCCGGCCAATTGGCTCCTGTAGGGGGTGTTATTCGGCCATGGGCTCTGCCTTTGTACTACCGGGCTTAGTTCGGGTATCCGCCATGCTAACTTGTTTATCTCTTTGTTTATTTGACCTAAATTTTCTTTGCTAACATTACTCATTTGATCATTGCTCCTTGTAGAGGAAGCAATAGAGATATTGTCAGTATGAAGAGCACGCTAACTAAGGAAGAGAGGAGGCATCTCAATGATGCGAGACGAGAGAAGCAGGTTAGGGAGCATGTTATCCAGGAGGTCAAGGACCTTCGCTTAACATGTTCTTCTTCTCGACCTCACAAGCCTGGGCTCACCAAACACCTCCCTCCCCCGAAGTGTATATCGCCCTCGTGACATGGTCGTTGCCTTGGAATCGCAGACCAAGAGTAAAGTGTTAGACCGGATGAAGACTCTGGTGCGCCCCAAGAGAGTCGATGGAGCGTTTTTCTAGCCTGCCAACGTTCCTTCCATGGGTAGAATGGGTGGCGGACCTCCAAGCCTCCATCATATCAAGAAGAGGAGGTCACCTCTGCGATTCATCACTCCTCCCGGCTCAGTTGATCATCACTCCTACAAGGGTTAGAGCCCTTTCCCTTCCATACAAAAGGAAGGTGGCATTACTTCAAGAGCTCGCCCAAAAGTGGGAGCTCGCCCCTGCCTTGGGGAACTTCATGGAGGGTGTAGTTTAGGTCTACTTCATAGAGGTATGTCTCCTTACCATTTGTAACTTATTTTCTCCTATGCATTTCTTCTTAATCATTGCATTTCTCAGTTGCAAGGTGTAATTAGCGCTTTTTCTACCCTTTGTTCGGTTCTTTCTCAACGTGTTGGCGAGGCTGAGCTCAACTCGCTTAGGGAGCGGGCGAGGTACGACAAGAAAGAGATAGAATCCCTTAAGGAGAGGATCTGGCCCGAAGGGCACAACAACAAGGAGTTGGAACACCGGTTGAACAAGCTGGAGCGTAAGTTCGAGGCCAACAAGGCTTTGATTAAGACGCAAGCCTACTCTCAACTTGACGCCTCTAAAATTTCCTATGAGTAGGGGCACGAGGCCATGATGGACTTGAGGGCTTTGGCGCCCAAGAGTATGATGGGGGCAGATAGGAGGTTATGCCCGCCTGGGAGATTTTCTTACAGTGGGCCGAGGTGATCAAGGTGAGGGATGCCAACATTCATGCTCGGAGGAAAGAGAAGGTTCACATAGAGATTGCCCGCTCCTGCTCAGGCGCAACATCTGCTACCCATCCATCCTCCCCTAAGTGCATGCCCTGGAGGATCCACCCGAGGTTTTATAGACATCTTTTGTCAGGGACGTTTTAATATTTATAAACCCTAAGTGCAAGATGCATCGTTGAGTACTCAAGGTGCCATCCGCAGAGAGTAGGGTTTCCAAGTACCAAGGTTAACTCAAACGTATCAATCTAGGCAATATAGATGGCAAAGGAAAAAGGAACTAAACTACTAAAACAAGTAAACAAGATGAACTTTGGTTGTGATCGAATGTAAGACGAACCGACTAATCAAGTTGAACCTTCATCTTCCCAAGTTAAGCTAGTATTCAGAGATGATCGGCTGCGTCATTGAAGACCACTCAAGCCCTTTCTCAAGGGTCATGAGCTAGTCTAGATGTTCTAACATCCCATTTTTATGGTATTAGCTCAATTAAAGTACAAGATTGACAACCCTTGACCTAACTAGCGACCGAGATTATTTTCATGTTTGAATCCTAGCTATTCTCTCTACCCACACTAGATGATCAATCTCACCTCCCAGCATAAGTCAAATGCCCTAAAGTACGGATGAAAGCTCTTTCAAGCATTTCATGAAACACTTGGCGAGCATGAAAGAAAGCCCTAAATTCAAGCATAAACAAGGTGGGTAAAGGTTAAATAAGATCAATTAACCATCAAGAGGGTAATCACCATCCAAATCAACACAAAATAACAACTAGGAATCACAAACACAATTAAACCTAACTACAACTAAACACACAAACATGAACACAAACATAAACTAGCAAGGAAATTAAAGCAATATCTAACAAGCTAATAAGCATGAATTAATAACAAAAATGAAAAATTAAGCATAATCAAAACAAGAACAAAACATACAAAAACAGAGAGAGAAAGAAAAGAGGAAACTTATGTTAATTGAATGAACTTGGGAATTCACGAGTTTGAATCCAAACAACCAAAGCAAATTCTAATCCTCCTAATCTAATTCCCCCAAATGGGGTTTTTTATTGGCTAAACCTAAACTGAGACGTCCCAAAAAGTCACGGAATGAGAGCCAGGGAGAGCTCCAAACAAAACGGGCCAAGGGGTTCTAAATAGAAAAATTGGGTGGGCGAGCGAGCGGGGAAAGGCACCTGGCACGGCCACCCCGCGCTAGTGTGGCACGCGTGCCCTATGCCACATTTCCGGCACGACGGCACTGCCTTATTTGTCGTCCCTTCTTGCCTTCTTTTGCTCTTCTTATCCGTCTTCACTCCCTTTTGCGGCATTTGCTTAATTGAGGTTATTACATACAAAAGTAAGTAAAACAAGTAAAAATCCTGAAGATTATTTATTATACACGCCAAAATTAGGTGAAGGAAGCACGTAAAATACGACAAATTAGTGCCTAACAAATACTGTCATACCTATCTTTTGCTCGTCCTCAAGCAAAACAAAAGTAATTCTAACCTAGGAAACTAACTCAGTTTCGTAGGAATCACGGTTGCATCTAGCGATATGCAATAAGCCCTTTAAACCCTTTGGTTCTCTCAGGTGGACGAATGAGGCCTCGTGAGGGTTTGCAGAAGATATATCCACAAAATCTTGAAAAAAGAAAAAATAAAAAGAGAAAGAAAAGCAGAAAATCTTTTTGGATTTACAAATAAAACACAAATGTATACAAGAGCGAATGCTGTACAAGTTTTAACCAACCAAATTGCCCTTATAATAAAAATATTAGCCCGCTTATATACATAATGTATACTTCAAGGCTCTTTGTCCCCATGGATGACATCAAAGCACTAACTTGTCACCCCACTATACATCAAAACTTTGAATCCATCCCAGTGCTTGTGTGCAAGTGCGTCATCATCCTGGGGCTTAGGCTTACCGTGATCAAACTCAATTCCACTTGACTGACACAAACTAGATTATTGGCTTATTAGCACAGAGGGCAAGCTCTCCTAGTAGCAATATTGCTTCAAAGGGTAACACCCAGTAGCAGTATTATCGCAAAGGATAACGCCCAGTAGCGCATACCTTATAGGGATACTTGTCATTCCATTTTTTTTTCCTTTTTCTCTTTTTACATTTTTTTAATGCAAACAAAAAACCAAAGTAACCGTGTACAAAACAAGTGGGAGAGCCAATCACAGAAGACTAAGACCCTAAGATAGTAATGGTGGCATAAACAAGGATTGGATTACACATCGATAGTGAACAATTGGGGTTAGAATTAGGGCCTAGAATGACACACTGAGGATGAAGATCTATCACGCACATCATGCTTATATACAAGCTAATTGTCAAAGCACAAGGGATTTAAGCTGATAAGAATAGTACGAGGCTTCCCAAAGCTAGCAAGAAAATATACCAAAATTGAAAAATTGAGAAATTTTCACAAAAATAATCCCAAAATTGTATGTGACCCCAAAAATAAACATAAAAGGGTTAGTGACCCCACCCCCACACCTAAATCTCACAATATCCTCATTGGGAGCCAAGGAGCCACTACCACCTCAAAAATACACAAAAACAAAGAAAACAAAATCACACAAGAAAAACTAAACCTAAACACATGTACACAAGCTGACACTCCCCCAAAAATACAATCTCACCGAATCAGCAACAAGACCACACATATATACAAAACTAACCATCAGAAACAAATATGTACCAATCAAATAACACCACCAATCACATAACATAAATATCCACAAAAACACAGAAAGGGTGATCATAGCCATCAATTGGCTCCACAATATCCCAAATTTCACCTCAAAATGATCACCAATAAAAACAAACCTAATATCCACAACTAAACACAACCTAATATCCATAACTTTAAAAAAAAAAGAAAAGAAAGAAAGTAAAAAGAAGGGAGAAGAGTTAGAACGAATATACCAGGTCAGGCACTGAATGTACCCAAACTAAGCTGCAACGGCACAAGAAGCATTAGCCACTCCTTGTCTGTCAAGACTCGCGACTTCAACTCAGACGCCATCAAATCTCGTAGGAGCTTGTCGTGTGCTGTTGCATGCGTCTCAAAAGGATGTGAGTTGGATAACACTAATAAGATCATGGTAAAGAAAGTCAGTGCCCTCTTAAACTCATTGAAAGCCGTAGCAAAATCAAAAGCATAGTCAAAGAAAGTGCTCCATGAGATCTTCCTAGGCACATCCTCTAGGTATTCACAATAAGGATGAAAGGAGGGGTTGCACCCGCTAATGTCACCTAGGGACTTATTGAATGCATGCAAGTGAGGCGGGGTGGTGGGAAGTAAGGGGGTTGAAATGGGCGGCAAGTCAAGTGGCTCAGTGTGAATTAGGTTGATATACTCAATGTTAGGAGCAGCACCAACCACCAAACTATCATCACACAACTCCTCGAAAGGAGCCTTCTCAAGATGTGACTCAACCAAGGTAAGTTCTTTCAACCAAGTAGGAAAATCATCCTCCATAGAACTAGCATTACCCCAAGAAGTCTCGCCCCTCTCTAACCCTATGCATTGAGTTAAAGAAAAGGGAGAAGCAAGTAAGATCGAGTCACTAACACTATTGCCCATGGGTGTGCTAGAAAAGGATAGAGCAACAGATGACAAGGAGGTCAAGGGATGGTCAAACGCTTCCCCTAGGTTAGTCAAAAGTGCATCATCAACAACATTAGACTCTAGTGAAAGGGAAGACTCACAATCATCATAAAGACAAGCCTTAAGTCTAGGACAAGGTAGACTTGGGTCGGTCTCGTGCAATAAACCACACTCCCTCATCTCACTAACAAAGTGCTCATGTTATTAAGTCATTGTCCCTATCATGGTATGAAGTCTAGCATAACATTCATCAGAAACATCATAATAAGGATAAGAATTCACGTCATGGTTTAAAGATTGGCAATAAAAGCACATATCATGAGGGTAAGGAGAATAGTGATGGAATAAATCCCTAGCTCCCTCACATTGCCATTGATACCAGGCCAAAGATTCAAATAAATCCCACATGTCATCAACATTTAAATAGGAAATACCACTATAATACATGGACTCAAAGATGGCTCGGGTCTCATGTATTATCCCCTCAAGCACAACATCACATATTTCCCATTTTTCATACTCAAAAAGTACATATTGAGCACGATAATTATTCAATCTAGACAAGTATCGCCAAAAAGGTTCACGCTCAAATTCAGGTAAATGGAAAATAGCCATCTTGATTATTTTTTTTTTCAAATTTTTGATTTTTGATTTTTTTTTTTTTGGATTTTCTAAAGGCCTAGCCCTGAATGCTCAAGTAAACCCCGATATCGAAAAGCGCCAACTCCATGGTAATGACGCCAAAACTTGTTAGGGAAGGTCAAATGTTTACAAACACTAAGTGCAAGGTGCATCGTTGAGTACCCGGAGTGTCGTCCGCAGAGAGTTGGGTTTCCAAGTACCAAGGTTAACTGGAGCGTATCAATCTAGGCAATTTAGAGGGTGAAGCAAAAAGGAACTAAACTATTAAAACAAGTAAACAAGACGGACTTGGGTTGTGATTGAATCCAAGACGAACTGACTAATCAAGTTGAACCCTCACCTTTCCGAGTTATGCTAGTATCCAGAGATGATCGGTTTCATCATTAAAGACCATTCAAGCCCTCTCTCAAGGGTCATGAACTACTCTAATTGTTTTAACCTTCTATTTTCATGGGATTAGCTTAATTAGACTACAAGATTGACAACCCCTCACCTAGCTAGCGACCAAGACAATTTTCATGTCCGAATCCCAGCTATTCTCTCTACCTACACTAGATAATCAACCTCACCTCTCAGCATAAGTCGAATGCCCCAAAATACAGATGAAAGCTCTTCAAAATATTCCATCAAATACTTGGCAGGCATAAAAGAAAGCTCTAAATTCAAATACAAACAAGGTGGGTAAAGGCCTAAACAAGATCAATTAGCCATCAAGAGGCTAATCACCATCTAAATCACATAAAATAACAACTAGGCATCACAAACACCATTAAGCCTAATTACAACTAAACACACAAACATGAACACAAACATGAACTGGCAAGGAAATTAAAGCAATAATAAAATCAAACAAACTAATAAGCATGAATTAACGACAAAAACTAAAAATCAAACACAATCAAAACAAGAATGAAAAATGCAAAAATAGAGAGAGAAAGAGAAAGGGAAACTTATATTGATTGAATGAACTTGAGAATCTGCGAGTTTGAATCCAAACAACCAAAACAAATTCTAATCCTCGTAATACGATTCCTCCAAATGGGTATTTAATTGGCTAAACGTAAACTACGAGCCGAGGAGAGCCCCAAACAAAAGCCTAAAGGGCCTTTAAATAGAAAAATCAGGCCAGCGTGTGGGGAGAGGCGGCGCACGGCCGTGTTAGGCCACAAGGGCACCCCGTGCCACATTTATGGCATGGTGGCACCGCCTTGTCCGTCGTCCCTTCTTGCCTTGTTTTGCTCTTTTTGTCCGTCTTTGCTCATTTTCGCGGCTTTTGCTTAATTGAGGTTATCATCTACAAATGCAGATAAATCAAGTAAAATCCTAAAGATTATATTATTATGCGAGCTAAAATTAGGTGAAAGAGGCATGCAAAATACGACAAATTGGCGGCTAACAAATACCCCCACACTTATCTTTTGCTCGTCCTCGAGCAAAACAAAAATAAACCAAACCTTAGAAACTAACTCACTTTTGTAGGAATCATGATTGCATTTAGCATATACAATAAGCCCTTTAAACCCCTTAGTTCCCCCAGTGGACGAGTGAGGTCTCGTGAGGGTTTGCAGAAGATGTACCCACAAAATCTTGAAAAAGAAAAAATAAAAAGAGAAAGAAAAACAGAAAATCTTTTTGGGTTTACAAACAAAATAGAAATGTACACAAGAGAGAAATTTGTACAAGTTTTACGAACCAAATAACCCCTATAACAAAGATATTAGCCCTCATATGGGCATAATGTACACATTAGGGTTCTCTATTCCCATTAATGACACCAAAGCACTAACTTTTCACCCCACCACACATCAAAACTTTAAATCCATCCCAGCGCTTGTGTGCAAGTGCATCATCATCCTAAGGCTTAGGCTTATCGTGATCAAACTCAGTCCTACTTGTCTTGTAACAGCACCAAAATTTTGTTAGAGCAGTTTTAATGTTTATAAACCCTAAGTGCAAGGTGCATCGTTCAGTACTCGTGGTGTCGTCTATAGAGAATTGGATTTCCAAATACCAAGGTTAATGCGAGTGTATCAATCTAGGCAATATAGAAGGTTAAGGAAAAAAGAACTAAACTACTAAAACAAGTAAACAAGACGGACTTGGGTTGTTATCGAATCTAAGACGAACTTATTAATCAAGTTGAACCTTCACCTTCTCAAGCTATGCTAGTATTCAGAGATGATCGGTTGCTTCATTCAAGACCATTCAACCCCTCTCGCAAGGGTCATGAGCTAATATAATTGTTCCAGCCTCCAATTTTCAAGGGATTAGCTCAATCAAACTATAAGATTGACAACCCCTGGCTTAGCTAGCTACCGAGATTATTTTTATGTCCGATTCCTAGCTATTCTCTCTACCCGCATTAGACAATCAATCTCATCTCTCAACATAAGTCGAATGGCCCAAAACACGGATGAAAACTCTTTCAAGCATTTCATCGAACATTTGGCAGGCATGAAAAAAAGCTCTAAATTCAAGCATAAACAAGGTGAGTAACGGCATAAACAAAATTAATTAGCCATCAAGGGACTGATCACCATCCAAGTCAACACAAAGTAATAACTAGGCATCACAAACACAATTAAATCTAATTACAACTAAACACACAAGCTTGAACACAAAAATGCACTAGCAAGGAAATTAAAGAAATAATAAAATCTAACAAGCTAATAAGCATGAATTAACGACAAAAATAAAAAATCAAACATAATCAAAACAAGAACAAAGCATGCAAAAATAAGGCGAGAAAGAGAAGAGGAAACGTATGTAGATTGAATGAACTTGGAAATCCGCGAGCTTGAATCCAAACAACCAAAACAAATTCTAATCCTCCTAATCTAATTCCCCTAAATGGGGTTTTTCATTGGCCAAACGTAAACCAAGAACTCCCAAAAAGCTGTGGAAGGAGAGCTAGGGAGAGCCCCAAACAAAACGCCCAAAGGGGCTTTAAATAGAAAAATCGAGCGAGCGACCATGGAGAGGTGGCGAAGGGTCGTGCCAAGAGGCATGCCCACGCCATGCTGGGGTGGCACGGCCAACCCGTGCCACATTTCTGGCATGGCGTCACCGCCTTGTACGTCATCCCTTTTTGCCTTCTTTTGCTCTTCTTGTCCGTCTTCGCTCCTTTTCGTGGCGTTTGCTCGATTGAGGTTATTATCCACAAATGTAAATAAAACAAGTAAAAATTCTAATGATTGTATTATTATATGAGCTAAAATTAGGTGAAAGAGGTATGTAAAATACGACAAATGAGCACCTAACGAATACAAAAAGTTGTTAGGGAAGTTTTAATATTTATAAACCCCAAGTGCAAGGTGCATCGTTGAGCACTCGGGATGTTGTTCGTAGAGAGTTGGGTTTCAAAGTACCAAGTTTAACTCGAGCATATCAATGTAGGCAATATAAAGGGCGAAGCAAAAAGGAATTAAACTACTAAAACAAGTAAACAAGACGGACTTGGGTTGTGATCGATTCTAAGATAAACCAACTAATCAAGTTGAACCTCCATCGTCTCAAGTTATGCTAGTATTCAAAGATGATCGGTTGCATCAATTAAGACCATTTAAGCCCTCTCCCAAGGGTTACGAGCTAATCCAATTGTTCTAACGTCATATTTTCATGGGATTAGCTCAATTAAGCTATAGGACTGACAACCCTTGACCCAGCTAGCAACCGAGACTATGTTCATATCCGAATCCCAGCCATTCTTTCTAGCTACACTAGACAATCAACCCCACCTATCAGCATGAGTCGAATGCTCCAAAAGACGTATGAAAGTTCTTTCAAGCATTTCAGTGAACACTTGGTGGGCATGAAAGAGAGCTCGAAATCCAAGCATAAACAAGGTGGGTGAAGGTGTAAACAAGATCAATTACCCAACATGAGGCTAATCACCATCAAGTCAACACAACATAACAACTAGGCTTCACAAACACAATTAGACCTAATTAAACCTAAACATACAAACATGAGCACAAACATGAACTAGCAAGGAAATTAAAGCAATAACTAAATCTAACAAACTAATAAGCATTAGTTAACGACAAAAACGAAAAACCAAACATAATCAAAACAAGAACAAAACATGCAAAAATAGAAAGAGAAAGAGAAGAGGTAACTCATTTTGATTGAATGAACTTGCGAATCTGTGAGTTTGAATCCAAACAACCAAAACAAATTCTAATCTTCGTAATCTAATTCCCCCAAATGGGGTTTTTTATTGGCTAAGCCTAAAATAAGAACTCCCAAAAAGTCGCGGAAGGAGAGCCGGGGAGAGCCCCAAACAAAACACCCGAAAGGGCTTTAAATAGAAAAATCGGGCGAGCGTCCAAGGAGAGGCGACGCACGGCCACCCTGTGCCGCATTTCTTACACAATGGCACCACCCTGTCGATCGACCCTTTTTGCCTTCTTTTGCTCTTCTTGTCCACCTTCGCTCCTTTTCACAGCGTTTGCTCGATTGAGGTTATTAAGTAAAAATCCTAAAGACTGTATTATTATACGGGCTAAAATTAGGTGAAAGAGGCACGTAAAATCTGATAAATTAGTGGCCAACAAATACCCCCACAACTATCTTTCACTTGTCCTCGAGTAAAACAAAAGTAAATCTTACCTAGGAAACTAACTCACTTTTGTAGGAATCGCAATTGCATTTAGCGCATGCAATAAGCCCCTTAAATCCCTTAGTTCCCCCAGTGGATGAGTGAGGTCTCGCGAGGGTTTGCAGAAAATATACCCTCAAAATCTTGACAAAGAAAAAATAAAACGAGAAAGAAAAACAGAAATCTTTTTGGGTTTACAAACAAAACACAAATGTATACAAGAGAGAAAGATATACAAGTTTTAACCAACCAAATTACCTTTATAACAAAGATATCAGCCTACATATGTACATAATGCACATATCAAGGCTCTCTATCCCCAAGGATGACATCCAAGCACTAGCTTTTCACCCCACTGCATAAAAACTTTGAATCCATCCCAATGCTTGTGTGCAAGTGCATCATCATCCTAGGGCTTAGGCATGCCGTGATCAAACTCAATCCCGCTTGTCTTATAATAGTGCCAAAAACGTGTTAGAGAAGTTTTAAAATTTATAAACCTCAAGTGTAAGATGCATCGTTGAGTACTTAGAGTGTCGTCCACAGGGAGTGGGGTTTCTAGGTGCCAAGGTTAATGCGAGCGTATCAATCTAGGCAATATAGAGGGTGAAGGAAAAAGGAACTAAGCTACTAAAACAAACAAACAAGACGGACTTGGGTTGTGATTGAATCTAACACGAACTGATTAATCAAGCTAAACCTTCGTCTTCTCAAGTTATGCTAGTATTCAACGATGATCGGTTGCACCATTAAAGATCACTCAAGCCCTCTCTTAAGGGTCATGAACTAATCTAATTATTCTAACCTCCTATTTTCATGGGATTACCTCAATTAAACTACAAGATTGACAACCCTTAATCTAGCTAGCGACCGAGATTATTTTCATATTCGAATCCCAGCTATTCTCTCTACCGACACTAGACAACCAACCTCAGCTCTCAGAATAAGCCGAATGTCCCAAAATATGGATGAAATCTCTTTCAAGCCTTTCATCGAACACTTAGCGGGCATGAAAGAAAGCTCTAAATTCAAGTATAAACAAGGTGGGTAAAGGCCTAAACATAATCAATTAGCCATCAAAAGGCTAATCACCATCTAAATCAACACAAAATAACAACTAGGCATCACAAACACAATTAAACCTAATTACAACTAAACACACAAACATGAACACGAACATAAACTAGTATGGAAATTAAAGCAATAAGAAAATCTAACAAAGTAATAAGCATGAATTAACAACCAAAACTAAAAATCAAACATAATTAAAACAAGAACAAAGCATACAAAAACAGAGAGGGAAGGAGAAGAGGAAACTTATGTTAATTAAATGAACTTGGGAAGCCGCTAGTTTTGAATTTAGACAACCAAAACAAATTCTAATCCTCCTAATCGAATTCCCACAAGTAGGTTTTTTATTGGCTAAACATAAACTAAGAACTTCCAAAAAGCCGCGAAGGGAGAGTTGGGGGGAGCCCCAACCAACGCCTGAAGGGGCTTTAAATGGAAAAATCGGCCGAGCGAGCAGGGAGAGACAGCACACAGCCGTGCCAAGTGGCGTGGCCACCCCGTGCCGCATTCTTGTCACGGCAGCACCGCCATGTCCGTCATCCCTTCTTACCTTCTTTTGCTCTTCTTGTTCGTCTTCGCTTCTTTTTGCGGCGTTTGCTCGAGTGAGGTTAGTACGTACAAAAGCAAATAAAATAAGTTAAAATCCTGAAGATTATATTATTCTACGAGCTAAAATTTGATGAAAGAGGCACGTAAAAAACGACAAATTGGCAGCCAACAAAAGCCCCCACACTTATCTTTTGCTCGTCGTCGAGCAAAACAAAAGTAAATCTAACCTAGGAAACTAACTCACTTTCGTAGGAATCACGGTTGCATTTAGCGTATGCAACAAGCCCCTTAAACCCCTTGGTTTCTCCAATGAACGAGTGAGGTCTCGTGAAGGTTTGCAGTAGATATACCCACAAAATCTTAAAAAAGAAAAAACAAAAAGAGGAAGACAACGGAAAATCTTTTTGGATTTACAAACAGAACACAAATGTATACAAGAGAGAATGTTGTACAAGTTTTAAACAACCAAATTACCCATATAACAAAGATATTAGCTCTTTCAAGCACTTCAACGAACACTTCACCGGCGTGAAAGAAAGCTCTAAATTCAAGGGTAAGCAAGGTGTGCAAAGGCCTAAGCGAAATCAATTAGCTATCAAGGGGCTAATCACCATCCAAATCAACACAAAATAATAACTTGGCATCACAAACAGAATTAAATCTAATTATAACTAAGCACACAAACATGAAGACAAACACTGGCAAGGAAATTAAAGCAATAATAAAATCTAACAACCTAATAAGCATGAATTAACGACAAAAACCAAAAATCAAACATAATCAAAAGAAGCACAAAACATGCAAAAATAGAGAGAGAAAGAGAAGAGGAAACTTACATTGATTGAATGAACTTGGGAATTCGCGAGTCTGAATCCAAACAACCAAAACAAATTATAATCCTCCTAATCTAATTACCCCAAATGGGATTTTTTATTGGCTAAAACTAAACCAAGAACTCCCAAAAAGTCACGGAAGGAGAGTTGGGGAGAGCCCAAAAAAAAAGGCCCGAATGGGCTTTAAATAGAAAAGTCGGCTGAGCGAGCGGGGAGAGGCCACAAACAGCCGTGCCAGGTGGCATGGCCACGTCGTGCCACATTTCTTGCACGGCGACACCACCTTGTCCGTCGACCCTTCTTGCCTTCTTTTGCTCCTCTGGTCCATCATCGCTCTTTTTCACAACGTTTGCCCGATTGGGGTTATTACCTACAAAAGTAAGTAAAATAAGTAAAAATCGTAAAGATTATATTAGTATACAAGCTAAAATTAGGTGAAAGAGACACATAAAATACGACAAATTAGCGGCCAACAAATACCCTCACACCTATCTTTTGCTCGTCCTCGAGCAAAACAAAAGTAAATCTAACCTAGGAAACTAACTCACTTTCGCAGGAATCATGGTTGCATTTAGCATATGAAACAAGCTCTTTAAACCCCTTGGTTCCCTCAGTGGATAAGTGTGCTCTCGTGAGGGTTTGCAGAAAATATACCCTCAAAATCTTGGCAAAGGAAAAAAAAAAGAGAGAGAAAAATAAAAAATCTTATAAGGTTTGCAAACAAAACAGAAATGTATACAAGAGAGAAAGTTGTACAAGCTTTAGCCATCGAAATTGCCCTTATAACAAAGACATTAGCCCGCATACGGACATAACGTACACGTCAAGGCTCTCTATCCCCATGGATGACATCAAAGCGCTAACTTTTCACCCCACTGCTACATCATCATCCTAGGGCTTAGGCTTACATTGATCAAACTCAATCCCACTTGTCTTGTAATAGTGCCATAAACTTGTTAGAGAAGTTCTAGTATTTATAAACCTCAAGTGCAAGGTGCATCGTTGATTACTCGGGGTGTTGTCCATAGAGAGTTGGGTTTCCAAGTACCAATGTTAATGCAAGTGTACCGATCTAGGCAATATAGAGGGTGAAGGAAAAAGGAACTAAACTACTAAAAGAAGTAAACAAGACGGACTTGGGTTGTGATTGAATCTAAGATGAACCGATTAATCGAGTTGAACCTTCACCTTCTCAAGTTATGTTAGTATTCAGAGATGATTGGTTGCACTATTAAAGACCACTGCAGCTCTCTCTCAAGGGTCATGAGCTAATCTAATTGTTCTAACCTCCTATTTTTATGGGATTAACTCAATTAAATACAAGATTGACAACCCCTGACCTAACTAGCGATCGAAATTATTTTCATATTCGAATCTTAGCAATTCTCTCTACCCACACTAGACAAGCAACTTATCCTCTCAGCATAAGTCCAATGTCCCAAAAAACAGATGAAAGCTCTTTCTAGCCTTTCATCGTACACTTTGCGGGCATGAAAGAAAGCTCTAAATTCAAGCATCAAGAGGCTAATCACCATCCAAATTGACAAAAAATAACAACAAGGCATCAGAAACACAATTAAACGTAATTGCAACTGAACACGCAAACATGAACACAAACAGGAACTAGCAAGGAAATTAAAGCAATAACAAAATCTAAGAACCAATTAAGCATGAATTAACGACCAAAACTAAAAATAAAACGTAATGAAAACAAGAACAAAACATACAAAAACAGAGAAGGAAAGAGAAGAGAAAACTTTTGTTGATTGAATGAACTTGACAATGCGCGAGTTTAAATTTAGACAACCAAAACGAATTCTAACCGTCCTAATCTAATTCCCTCAAATGGGGTTTTTTATTGGCTAAATGTAAACTAAGAACTCCCAAAAAGTCGCGGAAGGAGAGCTGGGGAGAGCCCCAAACAAAACGCCAGAAGTAGCTTTAAATAGAAAAAACGAACGAGCGAGAGGGGAGAGGCGGCGCACGGCCGGTGCCAGGTGGCACGGCCACACCGTGCTGGGGTGGCACGGCGTGCCAGGATGCGTAACCACCCTGTGCCACATTTCTGGCACGGCGGCTCCGCCTTGTCCATCATCCCTTCTAGCTGTCTTTTGTTCTTCTTGTCCGTCTTCGCTCTTTTTCACGGCGTTTACTCGATTAAGGTTATTACCCACAAATGTAAATAAAATAAGTGCAAATCCTAAAGATGATGTTATTATATGAGCTAAAATTAGGTGAAAGAGGCACGTAATATGCGACAAATTAGCACCCAGCAAATACAAAAATTTGTTAGGGAAGTTTTAATATTTGTAAACCCCAAGTGCAAGGTACATCGTTGAGCACTCAGGGTGTCGTCCACGGAGAGTTGGGTTTCCATGTACCATGATTAACTTGAGCATATCAATCTACGCAATATAGAGGGTGAAGGAAAAAGGAACTGAACTACTAAAACAAGTAAATAAGACGGACTTGGGTTATGATCGAATCTAAGATGAACCGACTAATCAAGTTGAACCTCACCTTCTTAAGTTATACAAGTATTCAAAGATGATCGGTTGCACTATTAAAGACCATTCATGCCCTCTCCCAAGGTCACGAGCTAATCTGATTGTTCTAAGGTCCTACTTTTATGGGATTAGCTCAATTAAACTACAGGATTGACAACACTTGACCTAGCTAGCGACCGAGACTATTTTCGTGTCCGAACCCTAGCTATTCTCTCTACTTACACTAGACAATTGACCCCACCTCTCAGCGTAAGTCGAATGCCCCAAAACATGAATGAAAGTTCTTTCAAGCATTTCATCGAACACTTGGTGGGCATGAGAGAAAGCTCTAAATCCAAGCACAAACATGGTGGCAAAGGCCTAAACAAGATCAATAACCCGTCAAGAGGCTAATCGCCATCCACATCAATACAAAATAACAACTAGGCATCACAAACACAATTAACCCTAATTATAACTAAGCACACAAACATGAACACAAACATGAACTAGCAAGGAAATTAAAGTAATAACACAATCTAACAAACTAATAAGCATGAATTGACGACAAAAATGAAAAATCAAACAAAATCAAAACAAGAACAAAACATGCAAAAATAGAGGGAGAAAGAGAAGAGGAAACTTACATTGATTGAATAAACTTGGGAATCCGCGAGTTTGAATCCAAACAACCAAAACAAATTCTAATCCGCCTAATCTAATTCCCCCAAATGGGGTTTTTTATCGGCTAAATCTAAACTAAAAACTCCCAAAAAGTCGCAGAAGGAGAGCCAGGAAGAGCCCAAAATAAAAGGCCTGAAGGGGCTTTAAATGAAAAAATCGGGCAAGCGAGCAGGGCGAGACAACGCACGGCCAGGCCGGGGAGCACGTCCACCCCATGCCGCAGTTCTTGCACGGTGGGACCACCTTGTCCGTCATCCCTTCTTGCGTTCTTTTGCTCTTCTTGTCTGTCTTCGCTCCTTTTTATGGTTTTTGCTCGATTGCAGTTATTACCTACAAAAGCAAATAAAACAAGTAAAAGTCCTAAAGATTGTATTATTATACGAGCTAGAATTAGGTGCAAGAGGCACGTAAAATACGACTAATTAGCGGCTAATAAATACCCCCACACCTATCTTTTGCTCGTCCTTGAGTAAAACAAAAGTAAATCTAACCTAGGAAACTAACTCATCTTTATAGGAATCATGGTTGCATTTAGCGCATGCAATAAGCCCTTTAAACCCCTTGGTTCCAGCAGTGGACGAGTAAAGTCTCGTGAGGGTTTGCAGAAGATATATCCTCAAAATCTTGAAAAGAAGAAATAAAAAGGAGAAAGAAAAACAGAAAATCTTTTTAGGTTTACAAACAAAACAGAAATGTATACAAGAGAGAAAGTTGTATAAGTTTTAACTAACCAAATTACCCTTATACCAAAGATATTAGCCCGCATATAGACATAATACACACATCAAGGCTCTTTATCCCATGGATAACATCAAAGCACTAACTTTTCATCCCACTACACATCAACACTTTGAATCCATCCCAGTGCTTGTGTGCAAGTGCGTCATCATCCTAGGGCTTAGGTTTACCGTGATCAAACTCAATCCTACAGGTCTTGTAACAATGCCCAAAACTAGTTAGAGAAGTTTTAATATCTATAAACCCTAAGTGTAAGGTGCATCGTTGAGTACTCGGGGTGTCATCCACAGAGAGTTGCGTTTCTAAGTGCCAAGGTTAATGCGAGCGTATCAATCTAGGTAATATAGAGGGTGAAGGAAAAAGGAACTAAACTACTAAAACAAGTAAACTAAATGAACTTGGGTTGTGACCGAATCTAAGACGAACCGACTAATCAAGTTGAACCTTCACCTATTCAAGTTATGCCAGTATTAAGAGATGATCTGTTACACCATGAAAGACCACTCGAGCCCTCTCTCAAGGATCATGAACTAATCTAATTGTTCTAGCCTCCTATTTCAAGGGATTGGCTCAATTAAACTATAAAATTAGCAACCCTTCACCTAGCTAGCGATCGATACTATTTTCATGTCCAGATCGCCGATATTCTCTGTACCTATGCTAGGCAACCAACCTCACCTCTCAGCATAAGTCGAATACCCCAAAACATAGATGAAAGCTCTTTCAAGCCTTTCATTGAGCACTTGGCGGGTACGAAAGAAAACTCTAAATTCAAGCATAAACAAGGTGGGTAAAGGGCCAAACAAGATCAATTAGCCATCAAGAGACAAATCACCATCCAAACCAATGCCAAACAACAACTAGGCATCACAAACACAATTAAACCTAATTGCAACTAAACACACAAACATGAACACAAACATGAACTAGAAAGGAAATTAAAGCAATAACAAAATCTAACAAATTAATAACCTTGAATTAACGACCAAAACCAAAAATCAAACGTAATAAAAACAAGAGACACATAAAATACGATAAATTAGCGGTCAACAAATACCCCCACACCTATCTTTTGCACGTCCTCACGCAAAATAAAAGTAAATATCACCTAGGAAACTAACTCACTTTCATAGGATTCATGGTTGCATTTAGCATTTGCAACAAGCCCTTTAAATCCCTTGGTTCCCCCAGTGGACGAGTGAGGTCTCGTGAGGGTTTGCAGAAAGTATACCCTCAAAATCTTGAAAAAGGAAAAATAAAAAGTGAAAGAAAAATAGAAAATCTTTTTAGGTTTACAAACAAAACACAAATGTAAACAAGAAAGAAAGCTGTGCAAGTTTTAACTAACCAAATTGCCCTTATAACAAGGATATTAGCCCGCATATAGACATAATGTACACATCAAGGCTCTTTATCCCCTTAGATGACATCAAAGCACTAACTTTTCACCCCACTACACATCAAAACTTTGAATCCATCCCAGTGTTTGTGTGTAAGTGCATCATCTTCCTTGGGCTTAGGCTTACCATGATCAAACTCAATCCCACTTGTCTTGTAATAGTGCTAAAAACTTGTTAGAGAAGTTTTAATATTTATAAACCCCAAATGTAAGGTGCATCGTTCAGTACTCAGGGTGTCGTCCACAAAGAGTTGGGTTTCTAAGTTCTAGGGTTAACACAAACATATCAATCTAGGCAATATAAAGGTTGAAGGAAAAAGGAACTAAACCAGTAAAACAAGTAAACAAGATGGACTTAGGTTGTGATCGAATCTAAGACGAACCGATTAATTAGGTCAAACCTTCACTGTTTCAAGTCATGCTAGTATTCAGAGATGATCGGTTACACCATTGAAGATCACTAAAGCTCTCTCTCAAGGGTCATGAGCAAATTTATTGTTCTAACCTCCTATTTTCATGGGATTACCTCAATTAAACTACAAGATTGACAACCCCTGACCTAGTTAGCGACCGAAATTATTTTTATACCCGTATCCCAGCTATTCTTCCTACCTACACTAGGCAATCGACCTCTCCTCTCAGTATAAGTTGAATGCCCTAAAACATGGATGAAAGCTCTTTCAAGCCTTTCATCAAACATTTGGTGGAGATGAAAGAAAGCTCTAAATTCAAGCATAAACAAGGTGGATAAAGGCCTAAACAAGATCAATTAGCCATCAAGAGACCAATCACCATCCAAACCAATACAAAACAACAACTAGGCATCAAACACAATTAAACCTAATTGCAACTAAACACACAAACATGAACACAAACATGAACTAGCAAGGAAATTAAAGCAATAACCGAATCTAAAAAATTAGTAACCTTGAATTAACGACCAAAACCAAAAATCAAACATAATCAAAACAAGAACAAAACATACAAAAATAGAGAGGGAATGGGAAGAGGAAACTTATGTTGATTGAATGAACTAGGGAATCCACGAGTTTAAATCCAGACAACCAAGACAAACTCTAATCCTCCTAATCTAATTCCCCTAAATGGAGTCTTTTATTGGCTAAACATAAGCTAAGAACTCCCAAAAAGCAGTGGAAGGAGAGCCAGGCAGAGCCCCAAACAAAACGCCTGAAGGAGCTTTAAATAGAAAAATCGACCGAGCGAGCACGGAGAGGCGGCGCACGGCCGTGCCAGGTGGCACGGCCAACTTGTGCCATATTCTTGGCATGGTGGCACCTCCTTATCCGTCATCCCTTCTTACCTACTTTTGCCCTCCTTGTCCGTCTTCACTCTTTTTCATGGCGTTTGCTCGATTAAGGTTATTACCTACAAAAGCAAATAAAATGTGTAAAAATCCTAAATATTATATTATTATACGAGCTAAAATTAGATGAAAGAGGCACATAAAATACGACTAATTAGCGGCCAACAAATACCCCCACACCTGTCTTTTGCTCATCCGTAAGCAAAACCAAAGTAAACCTAACCCTGAAAACTAACTCACTTTCGTGTAAATCACGATTGCATTTAATGTATGCAACAAGCCCTTTAAACCCCTTGGTTCTCCCAACGAACGAGGGAGGCCTCATGAGGGTTTACAAAAGATATATCAACAAAATATTGAAAAAAAAATGAAAAGAGAAAGAAAAATAGAAAATTCTTTTGGGTTTACAAACAAAACACAAATGTATACAAGAGAGAAAGCCGTACAAGTTTTAACCAACCAAATTACCCATATAACAAAGATATTGGCCCGCATATAGACATAACGTACACATCTAGGCTCTCTATCCCCATAGATGACATCAAAGCATTAACTTTTCACCCTACTACACATCCAAACTTTGAATCCATCCTAGTGCTTGTGTACAAGTGCACCATCATCCTAGGGCTTAGGCTTACCGAGATCAAACCTAATCCCACTTGTCTTGTAACAGTGCCAACAACTTGTTAGAGAAGTTTTAATATTTATAAACTCCAAGTGTAAGGTGCATCGTTAAGTACTCGGGGTGTCATCCATAAAGAGTTGGGTTTCCAAGTACCAAGGTTAATGCGAGCATATCAATCTAGGCAATATAGAGGGTGAAGAAAAAAGGAACTAAACTACTAAAACAAGTAAACAAGACGGACTTAGATTGTGATCGAATCTAAGACTAACCTACTAATCAAGTTGAACTCTGAAGTCATGCTAGTATTCAAAGATGATCAGTTACACCATTAAAGACCACTCAAGCCCTCTCTCAAGGTCATGAGTTAATGTAATTGTTCTAACCTCCTATTTTCATAGGATTAGCTCAATTAAACTACAAGACCTAGACCTAGCTGGTGACCGAGACTATTTTCATGTCCGAATCCTAGCTATTCTCTCCACCTATACTAGACAATCAACCTTACCTCTCAACATAAGCTGAATGCCCCAAAATACGGATGAAAGCTCTTTCAAACATTTCATCGAACACTTGACGGGCACGAAAGAAAGCTCTAAATTCAAGCATAAACAAGGTGGGTAAATGCCTAAACAAAATTAATTAGCCACTAAGAGGGTGATCACTATCTAAATCAGCACAAAATAATTACTAGGCATCACAAACACAATTAAATCTAATTACAACTAAAAACACAAACATGAACACAAACATGAACTAGCGAGGAAATTAAAGCAATAACAAAATCTAACAAACTAATCAGCATGAATTAACGACAAAAATGAAAAATCAAACATAATCAAAATAAGAACAAAACATGCAAAAATAGAGAGAGAAAGAGAAGAGGAAACTTATGTTGATTAAATGAGCTTGGGAATCTGCAAGTTTGAATCCAAACAACTAAAACAAATTCTAATCCTCCTAATCTAATTCCCCTAAATGGAATTTTTTATTAGCTAAACCTAAACTAAGAACTCCCAAAAAGTCGCAGAAGGAGAGCCAGGGAGAGCCCCAAACAAAATGCTCGAAGGGGCTTTAAATGGAAAAATCGGGCTAGTGAGCGGGGAGAGGCGCCGCACGGCTGTTGCCAGGTGGCATGCCCACACTGTGCTGGGGTGGCATGGTGTGCCAGGATGCACGGCCACACCGTGCCATATTTCTAGCACGGCGGCACCGCCTTGTCCGTCATCCCTTCTGCCTTCTTTTGCTTTTCTTGTCCGTCTTCGCTCCTTTTCGGGGCATTTGCTTGATTGAGGTTATTATCCATATATGTATATAAAACACGTACAAATCCAAAAGATTATATTATTAGAAAATTAAAAATTACGTGAAAGAGGCTCGTAATATACGACAAGTTGGCACCCAACAAATACAAAAAATTGTCAGGGAAGTTTTAACATTTATAAGCCTCAAGTACAAGGTACATCGTTGAGCACTTAGGGCGTCGTCCGCAAAGAGTTGGGTTCCTATGTAGCAAGATTAACCCGAGCGTATCAATTTAGGCAATGCAGAGGGCAAAGGAAAAAGGAACTAAACTACTAATACAAGTAAACAAGACGGACTTGGGTTGTGATCGAATCAAAGTTGAACCGACTAATCAAGTTGAACCTTCACCTTCTCAAGTTATGCCAGTATTCAGAGATGATCGGTTGCACCATTAAAGACCATTCACACCCTCCCACAAGGGTCACGAGCTAATCTAATTGTTCTAACCTTCTATTTTGATGGCATTAGTTCAATTAAACTACAGGATTGACAACCCTTGACCTAGCTAGTGACCGAGACTATTTTCATGTCCGAATCCCAGCTATTCTCTTTACCCCCACTAGACAATCAACCCCAGCTCTCAGTATAAGTCGAATACCCCAAAACATGCATGAAAGTTCTTTCAAGCATTTCATCGAACACTTGGTGGGCATGAGAGAAAGCTCTAAATCCAAGCATAAACAAGGTGGGAAAGGCCTAAACAAGATCAATTATGCATCAAGAGGCTAATCACCATCCAAATCAACACAAAATAACAACTAGGCATCACAAACACAATTAAACCTAATTACAACTAAACACACAAATACGAACTAGCGAGGAAATTAAAACAATTAAAAATCTAACAAACTAATAAGCATGAATTAACGAAAAAAACGAAAAATCAAACATAATTGAAATAAGAGCAAAACATGCAAAAATAAAGAGAGAAAGAAAGGAGGAAACTTATGTTGATTGAATGAACTTGGAAATCCGCGAGTTTGAATCTGAACAACCAAAATAAATTCTAATCCTCCTAGTCTAATTCCCCCAAATGGGATTTTTTATTGGCTAAACCTAAATTAAGAAGTCCCAAAAAGTCGCAAAAAGAGAGCCAGGGAGAGCCCCAAACAAAACGCCCATAGGGGCTTTAAATAGAAAAAGCGTGCGAGTGAGTGGGGAGAGGTGGCGCACGGCTGTGCCGGGGGGCATGCCCACCCCATGCCACAGTTCTTGCATGGCGGCACCACCTTGATCATTGTCCCTTCATGGCTTCTTTTGCTGTTCTTTTCCATCTCCGCTCTTTTTCTCGGAGTTTACTCGATTGAAGTTATTACCTACAAAAGTAAATAAAACAAGTAAAAATCCTAAAGATTATATTATTATACGAGCTAAAATTAGGTGAAAGAGGCGCGTGAAATACGACTAATTGACAGCCAATAGATAACCCCACATCTATCTTTTCCTCGTCCTCAAGTAAAACAAAAGTAAATCTAACCTAGGAAACTAACTCACTTTCGCAGGAATCACGATTGCATTTAGTGTATGCAACTAGCCCTTTAAACCACTTGGTTCCCCCCAGTGGATGAGTGAAGTCTCGTGAGGGTTTGCAGAAGATATCCCTCAAAATCTTGAAAAAGAAAAAATAAAAAGAAAGAAAAACAGAAATTCTTTTTGGGTTTACAAACAAAACACATATGTATACAAGAGAGAAAGCGACACAAGTTTTAACCAACCAAATTATCCTTACAATAAAGATATTAGCCCGCATATGGACATAATGCACACATCAAGGCTCTCTATCCCCATGGATGACATCAAAGCACTAACTTTTCGCCCCACTATACATCAAACTTTGAATCCATCCCAGTGCTTGTGTGCAAATGCATCATCATCCTAGGACTTAGGCTTACCGTGATTAAACTCTATCCTATTTGTCTTATAACAGCGCCAAAAATTAGATAAAGAAGTTTTAATATTTATAAACCCCAGGTGTAAGGTGCATCATGGAGTACTCGGGGTGTCGACCACAGAAAGTTGGCTTTCCAAGTACCAAGGATAATGCAAGCACATCAATCTAGGCAATATAGAGGGTGAAGGAAAAAGGAGCTAAACTACTTAAACAAGTAAACAAGATGGACTTGGGCTGTGATCGAATCTAAGATGAACCGACTAATCAAGTTGAACCTTTACCTTCTCTCGTTATGCTAGTATTCAGAGATATACGATTGCACCATTAAAGACTACTCAAGCCCTCTCTTAAGGGTCATGAGCTAATCTAAATGTTCTAACCTCCTATTTTCAAGGGATTAGCTCAATTAAACTACAAGATTAACAATCCTTGACCTAGCTAGCGACCGAGACTATTTTGATGTTCGAATCCTAGATATTCTCTCCACCCACACTCGACAATCAACCTCACCTCTTAGCATAAATCGAATGTCCCAAAACATGGATGAAAGCTCCTACAAGCCTTTCATCGAACACTTGGCGGGTGCGAAAGAAAGCTCTAAATTCAAGCATAAATATGGTGGGTAAAGGCCCAAACAAGATTAATTAGCTATCAAGAGGCTAATCACTATCCAGATCAACACAAAATAACAACTAGGCATCACAAACACAATTAAACCTAATTGCAACTAAACGCACAAACACAAACACAAACATGAACTAGTAAGGAAATTAAAGCAATAACAAAATCTAACAAACCAATAAGCATGAATTAACGATAAAAACCAAAAATCAAACATAATCAAAACAAGAACAAAACTAGCAAAAACAAAGAGAGAAAGTGAAGAGCAAATTTTTGTTGATTGAATAAACTTGGGATTCCGCGAGTTTGAATCCAAACAACCAATACAATTTCTGATCCTCCTAATCTAATTCCCCCAAATGGGGTTTTGTATTGGCTAAATATAAACTAAGAACTCCCAAAAAGTCACATAAGGTGAGTCGGGGAGAGACCCAAACAAAACGCCCGAATGGGCTTTAAATAGAAAAATTGGGCGAGCGAGCTGGGAGAAGCGGTGCACGGCCGTCTCACCATCCCGTGCCCCATTCTTGGCATGGCGGCACCGCCTTATCCGTTCACCTTCTTACCTTCTTTTGCTCTTCTTTTCCATTTTAGCTTCTTTTCACGACATTTGCTCGATTGAGGTTATTACCTACAACAGCAAATAAAACAAGTGAAAATCCTAAATATTATATTATTATACGAGCTAATATTAGGTGAAAGAAGCATGTAAAATATGATAAATTGGAGGCCAACAAATACCCCTACACATATCTTTTGCTCGTCCTCGAGCAAAACCAAAGTAAATCTAAGCTAGGAAACTCACTCACTTTCATAAGAATGACGGTTGCATTTAGCATATGCGACAAGCCCTTTAAACCCCATAGTTCGCCCAGTGGACGAGTGAGGTCTCGTGAGGGTTTGCGAAAGACATACCCATAAAATCTTGAAAAAGAAAAAATAAAAAGAGAAAGAAAAACAGAAAATCTATTTGGGTTTACGAACAAAACACAAATGTATACAAGAGAGAAAGTTGTATAAGTTTTAACCAACCAAATTATCCTTATGACAATGATATTAACCTGCACATAGACATAACGTACACATCAATGCCCTCTATCTCCATGAATGACATCAAAGCACTAACTTTTCACCCCACTATACATCAAAACTTTGAATCTATCGCAGTGCTTGTGTGCAAGTGCATCATCATGCCAGGGATTAGGCTTACCGTGATCAAACTCAATCCCACTTGTCTTGTAACAGCACCAAAAACTTGTTACAGAAGTTTAATATTTATAAACCCCAAGTGCAAGGTGCATAGTTGAGTGCTCAGGGTGTCATCCATAGAGAATTGGTTTTCCAAGTACCAAGGTTAATGTGATCCTATCAATCTAGGCAATATAGAGGGTGAAGGAAAAAGGAACTAAACTACTAAAACAAGTAAACAAGACAGACTTGGGTTGTGATCGAATCTAAGACAAACCGACTAATCAAGTTAAACCTCCGCCTTCTCAAGTTATGCTAGTATTCAGAGATGATCGGTTGCACCATTAAGGACCATTCAAGCCCTCTCTCAAGGGTTATAAGCTAATTTAATTGCTCTAACCTCCTATTTTCATGGAATTAGCTCAACTAAACCACAAGATTGATAACCCTTGACCTAGCTAGCGACTGAGACTGTTTACATGTTCGAATCCCAGCTATTCTTTCTATCCACACTAGACAACCCACCTTACCTCTCAACATAAGTCGATTATCCCCAAAACACGGATGAAAGCTCTTTCAAGCATTTCATCGAACACTTGGCGAGCGTGAAAGAAAGCTCTAAATTCAAGCGTAAACAAGGTGGGTAAAGGCCCAAACAAAATCAATCAGCCATCAAGAGGCTAATCACCATCCAAAGCAACATAAAATAACAACTAGGCATCATAAACACAATTAAATCTAGTTACAACTAAACTCACAAACATGAACACAAACATGCACTAGTAAGGAAATTAAAGCAATAATAAAATCTAACAAACTAATAAGCATGAATTAATGACAAAAACCAAAAATCAAACATAATCAAAATAAGAACAAAACATGCAAAAATAGAGAGAGATAGAAAAGAGGAAACTTAGGTTGATTGAATGAACTGGGGAATCCGCAAGTTTGAATCCAAACAACCAAAACGAATTCTAATCCTCCTAATCTAATTCCACCAAATGGGGTTTTTTATGGTCTAAACCTGAACCAAGAATTCCCAAAAAGTCGTGGAAGGAGACCTGGGGAGAGCCTCAACCAAAATGCCCGAAGGGTCTTTAAACAGAAAAATTGGGCAAGCGAGCGGGGAGAGGCGGCGCACGGCCGTGCCACATTTCTTGCAGGCGGCACCACCTTATCCGTCAACCCTTCTTGCCTTCTTTTGCTCTTCTTGTCCATCGTTGCTCCTTTTCATGGCGTTTACTCGATTGAGGTTATTACCTACAAAAGTAAGTAAAATAACTAAAAATTCTAAAGATTATATTATTATACGAGCTAAAATTAGGTGAAAAAGGCACATTAAATATGACAAATTAGCGGCTAACAAATACCCCCACATCTATCTTTTGCTCGTCGTCGAGCAAAACAAAAGTATATCTAACCTAGAAAACTAACTCACTTTCTTAGGAGTCGTGATTGCACTTAGCATATGCAACAAGCCCTTTAAACCCCTTGGTTCCGCTAGTGGACGAGTGAGGTCTCGTGATGGTTTGCAGAAGTATACCCTCGAAATCTTGACACAGAAAAAATAAAAAGAGAAATAAAAATAGAAAATCTTTTTGGGTTTACAAACAAAGCACAAATGTATACAAGAAATAAAGCTGTACAAGTTTTAACCAACCAAATTGCCCCTATAACAAAGATATTAGCCCGCAAATAGACATAACGTACACATAAAGACTCTTTATCCCCATGGATGACATCAAAGCACTAACTTTTCACCCCACTACACATCAAAACTTTGAATCCATCCCAGTGCTTGTGTGCAAGTGCATCATCATCCTAGGCTTAGGCTTACCATGATCAAACTCAATCCCATTTGTCTTGTAATAGCGCCAAAAACTTGTCAGAAAAGTTTTAATAATTATAAACTCCAAGTGCAGGGTGCATCATTGAGTACTAGGGGTATCATCCATAGAGAGTTGGGTTTCTAAGTATGAAGGTTAACACAAGCATATCAATCTAGGCGATATAGAGGGTGAAGGAAAAAGAAACTAAACTACCAAAATAAGTAAACAAGATGGACTTGGGTTGTGATCGAATCTAAGACGAACCGATTAATTAAGTTGAACCTTCACTTTCTCAAGTTATGCTAGTGTTCAGATATGATCAATTGCACCATTAAAGACTACTAACGCTCTCTCTCAAGGGTCATGAGCTAATCTAATTTTTCTAACCTCCTATTTTCGTAGGATTACCTCAATTAGACTACGGGATTGACAACCCTTCACCTAGCTAGCAACCGACACTATTTTTATGTCTAAATTCCAGCTATTCTCTCTACCTACAATAGACAATCAACCACACCTCTCGGCATAAGCCAAATGCCCCAAAACAATCATGAAAGTTCTTTCAAGCATTTCATCGAACACTTGGTAGGCAAGAGAGAAAGTTCTAAATCCAAGCATAAATAAGGTGGGCAAAGGCCTAAACAAGATCAATTAGCCATCAAGAGGCTAATCACCATCCAAACCAACACAAAATAACAACTAGGCATCACAAACACAATTAAACCTAGTTGCAACTAAACGCACAAACGTGAACACAAACATGAACTAGCACGAAAATTAAAGCAATAACAAAATCTAACAATTTAATAAGCATGAATTGACAACCAAAACTAAAAATCAAATGTAATCAACACAAGAACAAAGCATATAAAAATAGAGAGGGAATAAGAGGAGGAAACTTGTGTTGATTGCATGAACTAGGGAATCCACGAGTTCAAATCCTGACAACCAAGACAAATTCTAATCCTCCGAATCTAATTCCCCCAATTTTATTAGCTAAATATAAACTAAGAACTCCCAAAAAGTCATGGAAGAAGAGCCAGGGGGAGCCCTAAACAAAACGCCTGAGGGGGCTTTAAATAAAAAAATTGGTCGAGCAAGCTGGGAGAGGTGGCGCATGTGCCGCGCCAGGTGGCACGGCCACCTTGTGCCGCATTCTTGCCGTGGCGGCACCTCCTTATCTATCATCTCTTCTTACCTTCTTTTGTCCTCCTTGTCGGTCTTTGCTCCTTTTTGCGACGTTTGCTCGATTAAGGTTATTACCTACAAAAGCAAATGAAATATGTAAAAATCCTAAAAATTATATTGTATGAGCTAAAATTTGGTGAAAGAGACACGTAAAATACGACTAATTAGCGGCCAATAAATACCCCCACACCTATCTTTTGCTCGTCCTCGAGCAAAACAAAAGTAAATCCTTCCTCAAAAACTAACACACTTTCATATGAATCATGGTTGCATTTAGCACATGCAACAAGCCCTTTAAATCCCTCGGTTCGCCCAATGGACAAGTGAGGTCTCATGAGGGTTTGCAGAAGATATATCCACAAAATATTAAAAAAGAAAAATAAAAGAGAAAGAAAAACAAAAAATCTTTTTAGGTTTACAAACAAAACACAAATGTACACAAGCGAGAAAGTTGTATAAGTTTTAACCAACCAAATTACCCATATAACAAAGATATTAGTCTGCATATAGACATAATGTACACATCAAGGCTCTCTATTTCACTGGATGGCATCAAAGCACTAACTTTTCACCCCACTGCATTTCAAAACTTTGAATCCATCCTAGTGCTTGTGCACAAATGCATCATCATCCTAGGGCTTAGGCTTACTGTGATCAAACTCAATCCCACTTGTCTTGTAACAGTGCCAACAACTTGTTAGAGAAGTTTTAATATCTATAAACCCTAAGTGCACGGTGCATCGTTGAGTACCTGGGGTGTCGTCCATAGAGAGTTGGGTTTCCAAGTACCAAGGTTAATGCGAGCGTGTCAATCTATGTAATACAGAGGGTGACGAAAAAGGAACTAAACTACTAAAACAAGTAAACAAGATGAACTTGGGTTATGATCGAATCTAAGACGAACCGACTAATCAAGTTGAACCTCCACCTTCTCAAGTTATGCTAGTATTCAGAGATGATCGGTTACACCATTAAAGATCACTCAAATCCTCTCTCAAGGGTCATGAGCTAATCTAATTGTTCTGACCTCCTATTTTCATGGAAGTAGCTCAATTAAACTACAAGATTGACAACCCTTGACCTAGCTAGCAACCAAGGATATTTTCATGTCCGAATCCTAACTATTCTCTCTACCCACACTAGACAATCAACAGCACCTCTCAACATAAGTCGAATGCCCCAAAACACGGATGAAAGCTCCTTCAAAAATTTCATCGAACACTTGGCGGGCATGAAAGAAAGCTCTAAATTCAAGTATAAATAAGGTGGATAAAGGCCTAAACAAAATTAGTTAGCCATTAAGAGGGTAATCACCATCCAAATCAACACCAAATAACAAGTAAGCAATACAAACACAATTAAATCTGATTACAACTAAACACACAAGCACGAACTGGCAAGGAAATTAAAGAAATAACAAAATTCAACAAACTAATAGGCATGGATTAATAGCAGAAATGAAAAATCAAATATAATCAAAACAATAACAAAACATGCAAAAATAGAGAGAGAAAGAGAAGAGGAAACTTATGTCGATTAATGAACTTAGGAATCCGCGAGTTTGAATCCAAACAACCAAAACGAATTCTAATCCTCCTAATCCAATTCCCCAAATGGGGTTTTTTATTGGCTAAAACTAAACTAAGAACCCCCAAAAAGTCACAGAAGGAGAGCCAGGGAGAGCCCTAAACAAAACACTCGAAGGGGCTTTGAATAAAAAAATCAGGCGAGGCAGCGTATGGCCGGTGCCAGGTGGGACGACCACACCGTGCTAGGGTGGGACGGCGTGCCAGGACGCACGGCCACCCCGTGCCACATTTCTAGGAGGGCGGCACCGCCTTATCCATCGTCCCTTTTGCCTTCTTCTGGCCTTCTTGTCCGTCTTCATTCCTTTTCGCAGCGTTTGCTCGATTGAGGTTATTACCCACAAATGTAAATAACAACAACACCACTTCCTAGTGTAGGTCCTGCATACGCGGAGTTTGAGAAGATCCAGATGTAGCCAGCCTTACCTCTACCGACATCTCTGCCCGTAGAGAGGCTGAATCCAAGAGACCCATAAAGACAAGAGTTTGTGAAAACATTTTATCAAAGAAGGGTTTTGTAGAAACATTAGAAGGAAAAAACTAAGAATACTCAACAGGGAGTGAAGTAGGGAATACTAATAAGTCAGATGATCGTAACTATGTAAGTAAACATGTATCCTACGTACAACAAAGTAGAGGAAAGTACCATACCTTAACAAATAGTGGTAGGTAAACAATGTCTCTTCCTAGATGTGTGCAGTACCTGCATACAAACATGACATACGAAATCTACCCTACTATACAAAATAAAATAAATAAAATGCAATCAGGTGGCCAACTCTCTGCGATCTAAGGTCATAATCCTATCCCACCATAGTCTCTTATCCTGAGCCAAATCCTCCGTCAATCCTACAACTTTCAGATCCTCTCTGATCACCTCGTCCAAGCTTTTCTTTGGTCATCCCCTCTCTCTTTTACCTGCGAGGATATTATCCTCTCACATCTCCTCACTGGAGCGTTCACACTCCTTCTTTTCACATGGCCAAACCATCTGAGTCTAGTTTCTCTCATCTTATCTTCTATGGGAGCTACTTTAACTAAATCTCTGATTACCCCATTCCTAATCCTATCGATTCTTTTACAACCACACATCCATGTAAGCATCCTCATCTTCGTTATCATCAACCTTTGGACCTGCGTCTTTTTTATAGGCTAACACTCAGATCCATACAGCATCGCTGGTCTAATTACCATATGATAAACTCTGCCTTTTAAACCTACAGGCATCCTTTTATCACATAGCACACCTGAAGCATACTTCCATTTTGCCAACCCACTTTTATACGCTGGTTAATATCTTCGTTAATATCCCCATTCTGTTAGATGATCGAGCCTAGGTATTTAAACTTCTCGACCTTTGGTATCACCATCCCATCAATGGTTACTTCTCCTCCTGCATCTTCCCTTCCACTGAAACAACAATGTAGGTATTCAGTTTTGGATCTACTTACTCTAAAACTTGTAGATTCCAGTGTAAGTCTCCATTGCTCTAACTTGTCATTAACTCCCTGTCTGGACTCATCCAGAAGAATAATGTCATCTGCGAACAACATACACCATGGTAGCTCATTTTGAATCCCATTTGTAAGTTCATTCATAACTAGAGTAAAAAGAAAAGGGCTTAGAGCAGAACCCTGGTGTAGTCCCATACCAACAAAGAAGTCATAGGTAGCTCCTCCTGGCGTCCTAACAGTCATCCTACATTCCTTTTATATATCCTTAATAAGTCAAATATACACAGGGGACACTCTTTTCTTTTCTAAGCAACTCCCTAGCACTTCATGCAGAACCCTATCATATACTTTCTCCAAGTCGATGAACACCATATAAAGATCTACCTTTCTATCTCTATACAAACCCATGAGCCTTCTAAGGAGGTAAATCGTCTCTATGGTTGACCTGTCAGGCATAAAACCAAATTGGTTCTCCGATATCGAAACATCCTTCCGCAACCTTCTCTCAATCACCCTCTCCTACAACTTCATAGTGTGATTGAGCAACTTTATACCCCTGTAATTATTACAGTCCTGAATATCATCTTTGTTCTTGTACAATGGGATGACTGTACTAAACCTTCATTCTCTAGGCATCTTAGCCGTCCTACAAATAACATTGAAAAGTTGTGTTAGCCATTCTAATCCCTCTTCACCCAAACACTTCCACACTTCCACCGGAATCTGGTCTGGTCCCTCTACCTTCCCATTGGCCATCTTCCTTAGGGTATCTCTAATCTCATCCTTGCTGAAAGGTTTGCACAAATGGGGATCAGGAAGCCTCTCACTACTCTCTGCTTCCCTACTTTGAAAAACTTTCGTCACTTCCCCATTGAGGAGTTTCGAGAAGTATCTTTGCCATCTCTTCTTGATCTCTACATCCTCAGACAACACCTTACTGTTTTCATCTTTGATGCACCTTATGATACCCAAGTCTCTAGTTCTTCTTTCCCTAGCCCTTGCCAGTTTAAAGACTTCCTTCTCACCTTCCTTGGTCTCTAGTTTTTGATATAAGCGATAGCTTTTTTGGCTATCTTCTTTGCTGCTTTATATCTAACTCTACTAATTTCTTTCTCTTCATCCGTTCCACTGTTCATGAACATAGCGTATGCCTTTTTTTCTCCTTAACTTTCTCCTTAGCCTCCTCGCTCCACCACCAGGCTCCCTTTACTTTGTTACAACCTCTCCTAGATGTCCCTAAGATTTCCTCAGCCGACCTTCTAATACATTCTGCCATTGTCTCCCATATTGTGTCTGCATCCTCTGCCTGCCTCCAAGCTCCTTCTTTTGTAACCCTCTCTGATAATTTCATAGCGTTCTCCTTAGTAAGCTTCCACCACTTAACTATAGGGTCCCCAACACTTCTCTTCTTCCTGTTAGAACATTTGAACTCCACATCCAACACAAGCAACTTATGCTGAGTTCCTAAATACTCACTAGGTGTCAGCTTACAATCCTTACAAAACCTCCGATTATCCGCCTTAATCAGGAAGTAATCAATTTGAGTCTTCGTGGAACCACTTTTGAAGGTCACCAAGTGATCCTCCTCCTTAAAATAGGAGTTTACCACTAAGAATTCATAGGCAACCGCAAAATCCAAAACAGCAACTCCTCCATTGTTTCTCTCTCCATAGCCGTACCCTCCGTGAACTGTATCATACCCGTGTGATTTGACACCAATATGGCCATTAAAGTCTCCTCCTATGAAAAGTTTCTCGCTCTGAGGTACGTCCTAAATTACCAAGTCCAAATCCTCTCAAAATTGCTTCTTAATATCATCTGCCAAACCTATTTGAGGTGCATACACACTAACCACATTTATGACTTTCGATCCCACCACTACCTTAATGGCCATAATTCGATCACTCTTATACCTAACTTCAACAACAAAGTCAACAAATTCTTTATCAACCAAAATACCAACTCCATTCTTAGCCTTGTTAGACCCTGAATACCACAGCTTATACCCATCAACTTCTCTAGCTTTAGCCCCCACCCACTTAGTCTCTTGAACGCAAGTTATGTTAATCCTACATCTATGCAAAGACTTGACTAATTCCATAGACTTACCAGTTAGTGACCCAATATTCCAAGTTGCTAGGCGCACCTTCCGCAACCCTATGCCTCCTCTAACCCCATTACCCCTCGAAGGACTGGCTGAAGGTACTACATTGCTCGCCACTAGCTTAGGTTACCAGCAGTAATAGTTAAAGTAATAGCGAAAACGGCAATAGAGTATACACAATTGAGACGATTAACTAATTCTAATGCCAATAACAAGCAATGGTGATGATGGTGGTGGTGGTGATGATGATGATGATGATGATGATGATGATAATAATAATAATAATTGAATGGGGTAACAAACTACCAATAAACCTGAACAAATATAGTTAAAGGCTAACTAAGTGACAAAAATAAACAGCAGTAACGAAGAACTAATACTCTAAATCCAACAAGAACTAGAAGCAATAAAGAGGGAACTGAACTAGTAAAATTAGTAGTAATATTAGAATTGAAAAACGTAGAATAACTAAATAGAATGAATAATGCAATGACTAGAATAACTTCTAGTTAAAAGAAAACCAGGACAAAGCAAACCAGGAGAGAGGAGAACTTGACCCAGAATCTCTAATGCAATGACTAGAATAATGCAATTCGCCAAAGCTAAGGCTTGCCCTTTCAGTTGTGTCCACTGCCAGTAGGCCGCACTCAGTAAGGGTGGAGGAGATGGCCGGGGGGGAGAGCGAGAGGAAGAGAGCTAAAACTCAAAATTGATAATCCTAAATACAGCATTAAATTCTAGTAACAAAAATCAGAGCCCCAATAGTAGATCGAAAATAGCCAACAAATCCAATCACAGTGGAAGTATGAAATCCAAAGCAGAATTTTCTACCAAAAAAGGCAATTAACAGCTCAGTAGCTAAAGAATATAAATTCAGAGAAATCTGTAGCACTTACAAAAGAAAAACTCAAAGCCCTCAAAAATTCTTTGCCGTTCAAATGGTTCCACCACCAAAAACAACACCAATAAATCTGAGAAGATGGGCTGAGTCATTGTCGTTGACTCCTCCGGCCAGACTGGGCACGGCTCGCTGCCGTCGGTGATGGCAATGAAACTGAAAATATCACCGAGGCACCAACGAGCCCAACTCTCTGGAGAGCTTTCGTCGGCGAGGATGGCGAGAAGTTTGAAAATTCACACTACCGGCGGTGAACACTACGATGGCGGTGATGGTGGCGGCGAGCACTATGACGCCGGCGAGCTGCCGACCGGGTCAGTGACCGTTCTGACTTGAGGCAGAGCGAAGAACTTGAGACTGTGAGAGGAGATAGGAGAGCCACAAATGTAAATAAAATAGGTACAAATCTTAAAGATTATATTATTAGATGATCTAAAATTAGGTGAAAGAGGCACGTAATATACGACAAATTAGCACCCAACAAATACAAAAAATTGTTAGGGAAGCTTTAAGATTTATAAACCCCACGTGCAAGGTGCGTCATTGAGCACTTAGGGTGTCGTACACAGAGAGTTGGGTTTGCATGTACCAAGATCAACTCGAGCGTATCAATCTAGGCAATATAGAGGGTGATGAAAAAAGGAACTAAATTATTAATATAAGTAACCAAGACGGACTTGGGATGTGATTGAATCTAAGTCGAACTGACTAATCAAGTTGCACCTTCACCTTCTCAAGTTATGCTAGTATTCAGAGATGATTGGTTGCACCGTTAAAGACCATTCAAGCCCTATCCCAAGGGTCACGAGCTAATCTCATTGTTCTAACGTCATATTTTCACGGGATTAGCTCAACTAGATTACAGGATTGACAACCCTTGACCTAGCCAGCGACCGAGACTATTTTTATGTCCGAATCCCAGCTGTTCTCTCTACCTACACTAGACAATCAACCCCACCTCTTAGCATAAGTCGAATGTGCTAAAACATGCATGAAAGTTCTTTCACGCATTTCATCGAACACTTGGTGGGCCTGAGAGAAAGCTATAAGTCCAAGTATAAACAAGATGGGCAAAGACCTAAACAAGATCAATTATCCATCGAGAGGCTAATCACCATCCAAATTAATACAAAATAACAACTGGGCATCACAAACACAATTAAACCTAATTACAACTAAACACACAAACATGAACTAGCAAGGGAATTAAAGCATTGACAAAATCCAACAAACTAATAAGCACGAATTAACGTGAAAAATCAAACATAATCAAAACAAGAACAAAACATACAAAAATAGAGAGAGAGAAAGGAAGAGGAAACTTATGTTAACTGAATGAATTTTAGAATCCGCGAGTTTGAATCCAAACAACCAAAAGAAATTCTAATCCTCCAAATCCAATTCCCCCTAAATGGGATTTTTAATTGGCTAAACCTAAACTGAGAACTCCCAAAAAGTCACGAAAAGAGAGCCAGGGAGAGGACTAAACAAAACGCCTGAAGGGGCTTTACATAGAAAAATCGAGCGAATGAGTGGGGAGAGGTGGCGCACGGTCGTACCGGGGGGCTCGTCCACCCTATGCCACAGTTCTTGCACGGCGGCACCACCTTGTCCGTCGTCCCTTGTTGCCTTCTTTTGCCCTCTTTGTCCATCTCCGCTTCTTTTCTCGGCGTTTGCTTAATTGAGGTTATTGCCTGCAAAAGTAAATAAAACAAGTAAAAATCCTAAAGATTATATTATTAAACGAGCTAAAATTAAGTAAAAGAGGCACGTAAACTACGACTAATTAGTGGCCAACACATAACCTCACACCTATCTTTTGCTCGTCCTCCAATAAAACAAAAGTAAATCCAATGTAGGAAACTAACCCACTTTCGTACGAATCACAGTTGCATTTAATATATGCAACAATCCCTTTAAACCCCTTAGTTCCCCTAGTTCATGAGTGAAGTCTCGTAAGGGTTTGAAGAAGATATACTCTCAAAATCTTGGAAAAGAAAAAAATAAAAAGAAAGAAAAACAGAAAATCTCTTTAGGTTTACAAAACAAACACAAATGTATACAAGAGAGAAAGTTGTACAAGTTTTAACGAACCAAATTACCCTTATAACAAAGATATTAGCCCGCATATAGACATAATGTACACATAAGGCTCTCTATCCCCATGAATGACATCAAAGCACTAACTTTTCACCGCACTACACATCAAAACTTTGAATCCATCCCAGTGCTTGTGTGGAAGTGCATCGTCATCCTAGGGCCTAGGCTTCCCGTGATCAAACTCAATCCTACTGGTCTTGTACCAATGCCAAAAACTGGTTAAAGACGTTTTAATATTTATAAACCCCAAGTGTAAGGTGCATCGTTGAGTACTCGGGTGTCGTCTACAGAAAGTTGGATTTCCAAGTACCAAGTATAGTGCGAGCGTATCAATCTAAGCAATATAGAGGGCGAAGGAAAAAGGAACTAAACTACTAAAACAAGTAGACTAGATGAACTTGGGTTGTGATCGATTCTCAGGGGAACCGACTAATTAAGTTGAACGTTCACCTTCTCACGTTATGCTAGTATTCAGAGATGATCGGTTGCACCATCAAAGACCACTCAAGCCCTCTCTCAAGGTCATGAGCTTATCTAATTGTTCTAACCGCCTATTTTCAACGGATTAGCTCAATTAAACTATAAGATTAACAATCGCTGACCTAGCTAGCGACTGAGACTATTTTCATGTTCGAATCCTAGATATTCTCTCTACCCACATTAGACAATCAACATCATCTCTCAGTATAAATCGAATGTCCCAAAACATGGATGAAAGCTCCTTCAAGCCTTTCATCGAGCACTTGGCGGGCACAAAAGAAAGCTCTAAGTTCGAGCATAAACAAGGTGGGTAAAGGCCCAAACAAGATTAGTTAGCCATCAAGAGGCTAATCATCATCCAAATTAACACAAAATAACAACTAGGCATCACAAACATAGTTGAACCTAATTGCAACTAAACACACAAACATGAACACAAACATGAACTAGCAAGGAAATTAAGGCAATAACAAAATCTAACAAACCAATAAGCATGAATTAACAACAAAAACTAAAAATCAAACATAATCAAAACAAGAACAAAACTTGCAAAAACAGAGAGAGAAAGAGGAGCAAATTTATGTTGATTCAACGAACTCGGGAATCCGCGAGTTTGAATCCAAACAACCAAAACAAATTCTAATCCTCCTAATCTAATTCCCCAAAATAGAGTTTCATATTGGCTAAACATAAACTAAGAACTCCTAAAAAGTCGCAGCAGGCGAGCCGAGGAGAGCCCCAAACAAAACGCCCAAAGGGGCTCTAAATAGAAAAATCGGGTGAGCAAGCAGGGAGAAGCGGCGCACGGCTGTCCCACCATCCCGTGCCACATTCTTGGCGTGGTGGCACCGCCTTGTCCGTCGTCCTTCTTACCTTGTTTCCCTCTTCTTTTCCGTTTTGGCTCTTTTTCACGGCGTTTGCTCGATTGAGGTTATTACCTACAAAAGCAAATAGAACAAGTAAAATTCTAAATATTATATTATTATATGAGCTAAAATTAGGTTAAAGAGGCACGTAAAATACGACAAATTGGAGGCCAACAAATACCCCCACACCTATCTTTTGCTCGTCCTCAAGCAAAACAAATGTAAATCTAACCTAGGAAATTAACTCACTTTCATAGGAATCACAGTTGCATTTAGCATATGTATCAAGCCCTTTAAACCGCATGGTTCCTCCTTTGGACGAGTGAGGTCTCGTAAGGGTTTGCAAAAGACGCACCCACAAAATCTTGAAAAAGAAAAAATTAAAAGAGAAACAAAAACAGAAAATCTTTTTGGGTTTATGAACAGAACACAAATGTATACAAGAGAAAAAGTTGTACAAGTTTTAACCAACCAAATTACCCTCATAACAAAAATATTAGCCTGCATATAGACATAATGTACACATCAAGGCTCTCTATCCCCATGGATGACATCAAAGTACTAACTTTTCACCCAACTACACATCAAAACTTTGAATCCATCCCAATGCTTGTATGCAAGTGCATCCTCATCCTAGGGTTTAGGATTACCATGATCAAACTCAATCCCCCTTGTCTTGTAACAGCGCTAAAAACTTGTTAGAGAGGTCTTAATATTTATAAACCCCAAGCACAAGGTGCATTGTTAAGTACTTGGGGTGTCATCCATAAAGAGTTGGTTTTCCAAGTACCAAGGCTAATGTGAGCATATCAATCTAGGCAATATTTGGGGTGAAGAAAAAAGGAACTAAATTACTAAAACAAGTAAACAAGATGGACTTCGGTTGTGATCGAATCTTAGACAAACCGACTAATCAAGTTGAACCTCCATCTTCTCAAGTGATGCTAGTATTCAGAGATGATCGGTTGCATCATTAAGGACCATTCAAGCCCTCTCTCAATGGTCATGAGCTAATCTAATTGGTCTAACCTCCTATTTTCATGGAACTAGCTCAATTAAACTACAAGATTAACAACCCCTAACCTAGCTAGCAACCGTGACTATTTTCATGTTCGAATCTCAGCTATTCTCTCTACTTACACTAGACAATCAACCTCACCTCTTAACATAAGTTGAATATCCCAAAATACAGATGAAAGCTCTTTCAAGCATTTCATCGAACACTTGACAGGTGTGAAAGAAAGCTCTAAATTCAAGCATAAACAAGGTGGGTAAAAGCCTTCACAAAATCAATTAGCCATCGAGAGGCTAATCACCATCCAAATCAACACAAAATAACGACTAGCCATCACAAACACGATTAAATCTAATTACAATTAAACACAAAAACATGAACACAAACATGTACTAGCAAAGAAATTAAAGCAATAATAAAATCTAACAAACTAATAAGCATGAATTAACGACAAAAACAAAAAATCAAACATAATCAAAACAAGAACAAAACATGTAAATATAGAGAGAGAAAGAAAAGAGGAAACTTATGTTGATTGAATGAACTTGGGAATCCATAAGTTTGAATCAAAACAAAACAAATTCTAATTCTCCTAATCTAGTTCCCCCAAAAGGGGCTTTTTTTTGGCTAAATCTAGAACTCCTAAAAAGTCGTAGAAGGAGAGACGAGGAGAGCCGTAAACAAAACGCCCGACGGGCTTTAAGTAGAAAAATTGGGCGAGCGAGCAGTGAGAGGCGGCGTATGGCCGTGCCAGGTGGCGCGGCCACCCCATGCCACATTTCTGGCACGGCGACACCGCCTTGTCCATCATCCCTTCTGTCGTTCCTTTGCTCTTCTTGTCCGTCTTCACTCCTTTTCGCGGCGTTTGCTCGATTGAGGTTATTGCCTACAAAGTAAAAAAAAAAGTAAAAATCCTAAAAATTTTATTATTATACGAGATAAAATTATATGAAAGAGGGACGTAAAATATGACAAATTGGAGCCGAACATCTGTTCACTTTGCTTTATTTATTCAGAACTCATGTTTGTATATTGTGACGGCTTATCTTATTTATATGTATGAAATTCTCATTTGTGCATGCTTTGTTTCGCAGTATATCTTTGCATTTTTTGCCATCGCTATGTGCTAATATCATGTATCGAAGGGTTTGCATCATTTGTCAATTTTTCAGTTCCCCCCTCTAAGGTTATAGGGGCTTTGCCTCTATCCATGTGAGAGGGGAACGATAAGCGTAGTATTGCCGCACATCCATTCCTTAGCCCCTGGGGCTAAACGTGTGTGTATGAAGGGTTTGGTGGCAAGACTGACACTCTATCTCTCATGGCCTACCACGATGTCCATGGGCACAATGTCGTGTAGTGTTTAACCAAATAGTCATGCTTGGTTAGATCCCTCCCTTAAAAGGGGTAGGACGAATTCAGTTGCAAGGCTGACATCCTATCATTCTCATTACCTACCATGGCATTTGTAGGCTAAGTTCATACGCCCGTCAAACGAGCTGATCCTTGCATCAGCGTATCATGCAGCCAAAGTATCACACTTGGTTAGACCCCTTCTTTCAAGAGGTAGAACGCGTTTGGTTGCAAGGGCGACGTCCTATCATTCCCATCGCCTACCATGGCATTCGTGGGATAAATTTGGACGGCAGCCGAATAAGCCAATCCTTGCATAAGCATATCATTTAATCAAATTATCATGCTTGATTAGACCCCTTTTTTGAGGGGGTGGACAAGTTCGATTGTAAGGCAGAAGTCCTATCGTTCCCATGGCCTACCATGGCATTCTTGGGCTAAGTTCAGACACTAGCCGAAACTTGATGACAACTAACCAAAATCAGATTCAAGAAAATGATGATTCATTGATGTTCATAGATGATGCAGTCGGAGGCCAACAGAACATATAGCCGACATGATAAAGTGAAAACAGGCTTTTCTTTTACGCAAACACACAACTACCTTCTACCTATATCTCATTCATATGTAGTATCTCCTTAGGTTGTCGGATTGCTATGTCCTTGTTATCCTTTCTCCTTGAAGAGTTGAGAGGCAAAACTTCCCAAGGTGTACTTCTTCAATGATCATGTACGGCCCTTCTCAATTGGGTGTAAGCTTCCCCTGAATTTCCCCCTTTCCTGTAGCCTCCATATTTTATAGAAGCAAGTCTCTCACCACTAGTGGTCTCTCCTTGACCTTATAGTTGTAAAACGAGGCCATCCTAATTTTCGTAATCTCTTCTCTGAGATAAACATCTCCCTTAAGCATGGCTGATAAGTCAAGTTCCTCCCTTAGGGTCTTGTTGTTAAGGTCCTCCTGGAAGGTGGTGAATCGATGGGTGTGGATAGAAACTTCAACCATAAGCACAGCAGGAAGGGGGTTTCCCCAGTTGCAATCTTCTCGGTTGTCCGAATGGCCCATCGTATGGTCGGGAGTTCATCAGCACATAGCCTATTTGTATTATCAAATCTCTTCTTGATCCCATTCAGGATCTGCTTATTAGTGGATTCGGCATGCCCATTTGTTTAGGCACTAGAAATAGTTATGAACCTTGTTTGGATGTCGTATTCGGCGTCATAGTCTCTTACCTAGTTGGTATCATACTGCCGGTCAGTGTTGAATACCATCGCTCTTGGGACCCCAAATCTCATTATGATATTCTTCCATATGAACTTGCGAACCTCCCTCTTAGTGATGGATGCCACTGCCTTTACATCCACCCATTTGGTGAAATAATCCACTGTGACGAAAAAGAAATGGCGTTGCCCTGTTGCCTTTGGGAAAAGACCCAGAATTTTCATGCCCCACTTTGAGAAAGGAAATGGGAATGCATTATCATGAACAAGGTGGATGGCTGGTTATTTAGAGGGACGAATTGTTGGCACTTACCATATTTTCTAACCATTTTGATCACATCCAACCGAAGTGTGCGCCAATAGTAGCCTGTTCTCAATGCTTTTGTGGTCAAGCTTCGTCCTCCAGTGTGTGACCCACACTCCCCTTTGTGTATCTCGGTGAAGATCTTCTTATCTTCTTTTGGGGTGGTGCATCTTAGGAGGGGATGTGAGAAAACTTTCTTTTAGAGGAGCCCATCATACAAAAAGAACCATTCAGATCTCTTCTTAATGTGATCGCCCTCCATCGGGTCTTGCGGTAGGGTTCCATCATGTAGATAACTCATGAGGGGCTCCATCCATGTCTTGCTGCTATTAATCCAAACTGGTTCCTTTGGTGTCAATTGTGCTCTGATAAGTTCTCCTAATGAATGCTCTTAGGATATCTATTCGGGAAGGAACTTACAAGCTTTGACAATGCATCAGCTTATCGATTCTGAATCTAGGTACATGTTCAATCTCAAATTTTTTGAACCTAGAGGATCTCTCCTTTACTTCAGCCAAGTAAGCTACCATGGCTAGATTGTGAGCTTTATATTTGCCTCTTACTTGACTCACCACTAATTAGCAGTTAGAGAAAGCCTTTATATACCCAGCCCCTAAGGTATTGCAAATATCCACCCTGGCCAATAGGGCCTCACACTCAGCGTCGCTGTTGGACGTCTTGAACATGAAGTTCAACACATGCTCGTATGATTGCCTTCGGGTGATACCACAATCAGTCCGGACCCAATCCTCATATTTGTTTCTAATCTATCCACATATAGCGTCCATGCCTTACTATCCTTATCTTGGGGCTGATCCAAGACTGAGCATCCAGTGATGAAGTCAGCAAGGGCTTGAGCTTTGATTGCTCTTCTTGGTTCATAGGTGATGCCATAGGGTGATAACTCAATAGCCCACTTTAACATTCTTTCGAAGTTTCCATATATCCCAATAGTGCTTTGCAAGGGTTGGTCGTTAAAACAATAACGCAGTGCGACTTGAAGTGCGGACGCAACTTCCAACTCTCAATCAGCAAATTATATATGAATTCTCAATAAGCAAATACCATTTCTCGACCCCTGCTAAGATGCGACTAATGTAGCAAACTGGTAACTATTGTTCATCTCTTTCTACTAATACCACCGTGCTCTTCGCATGATCGGAGACGGCAAGATATGCCTACAGTGGGTTCCCCTATAGTAGGGCCCACCATCTGTAGGAGTCTTCATAAATATTCCTTGAGGCTTTTGGAAAGCTTGTTCGGCCTCCTCATCCCAACCAAAGCATGTCTTCTTCTTTAGGATTCTGAAGAAAAGAAGGCACTTATCAGTTGATCTTGAGATGAACCTCTCAATGGCTACGTAGTAGATAAGCTTTGAACTTCCTTCATAGTTGTTGGAGACTTTTTGTTTAGCACCGCCTTAATTTTTTTAGGATTTGCTTCGATGCCTCTTTGATCGATCATGTATCCCTAAAGTTTGTTGGATTTGACTCCGAAAGTGCACTTCTTGGGGTTAAGCTTTATCTCCAATGCCTTAGTATCTTGAAGGTCTCCTCTAAGTCCTTCACATAATTGATTTCTTTGACACTCTTAGTGATCATATCATCAATGTATACTTCCATTATTTTCCCTATGAGTGCCACAAAGACCTTGTTTATAAGGCGCTGATGGGTAGATCCAGCATTCTTCAACCCAAATGACATCACGTTGTAATAGCACAAACTAGTGTCGACAATGGAGGTCGTCTTTTCTGGGCCGTCCTTGGCTAAAAGAACTTGGTGATAACCCGATAAAGCATCCACGAAGCTAAATAGTTCGTGACCACCTGTACAATTGACTAACTTTTCTATCTTCAGCAATGGATAGATGTCCTATGGGTATGCTTTACTCAAATCAGTCAAGTCGGCACACATTCTTTATGTCTCATTGGGCTTCTTAACCAAGGCGACATTTAATATCCACTCCAAGTATTGGCAATCCCTTGTAAATCCTGCTTTCAAGAGCTTCTAGACCTCAGCTACTGTAAACGCAGTCCTTTCTGCCCCTCAAGTGCCTTCATTTCTGATTGATCGGCTTATGACTAGGATCCACACATAGCTTGTGTTCCATGACATCAGGATATATGCCAGGCATTTTGAAAGGATCAAATGCAAGCACATCTTTATATTGCTCTAAGAGTTTAGTGATGCCATCCTTTATTATGAGATTGAGATCCTTACCAATCTGAATGGTTCGGTCCACGCAACTAGGGTCTAAGGGTACGGGCACTACTTCGAAGGTGGGCTCCGGGGGGGCCTTCTATACTCTTCCGTCGAGGCCAACAGTATTACCACTACTTTTGTGGCCATCTTCTTTCCCGTCTTGTTTAGTTGATACATCCCCTCTATGGGGTTTCTTCTTTTCTTCCCAAGGATTTTAAACTCACATAGTAGCATTCCCTTGCCATCTTTTGGTCTCCATATAATTTTCCCATCTTTCAATCATCCAGTTCAAACTAAATGAGTAAAAGGTAAGATGCCACAATAGCTTTGATGGCATTAAGGGTCGGTCATCCCAATATAACATTGCATGCCATTGGGATGTCCACCACTCGAAAGTTTATTTCTACAGTTCGTGTGTGGTCTTTATCGCCCACATGGACAGGTATTCATTTGGTTCCAAGGGGATACATGACTTGTCCCCTAAACCCACAACAGGTGGGTCTTGACAGCTTCCAGGTCTTTTTCAGTATACTACAACTTCCTAAGGCATTCAAGAGTGATCATATCAGTAGAACTTCTAGTATCGACAAGTATTCGGCAAACTATGGTGGTCACTATCTTAAGTTGTATCTCCAAGGCATCATTGTGAGGGGCTTACAAGTGATGCATGTCTTTGGGACCAAATGTCATGGTTGGTTCCACGAGCAGTTTCAACTCTCCAGTTGTCATGACCTGGCTGAGCTTCCGAATATGAGCTTTTCAATATCTGGCGTTCCATTCCTTATCATCAATCCCCCCCAATGATGGTTGCTATAATCTCTGTGTTATGATCATCCTCATTGTCTTTCTTCCCTTCTAGGTCGCGGCGATCGCCATCCTTACCTCCTTCTCTTCTCAAGAAGTGGTTGAGCTGTCCCTGATCGGCTAAATTTTGGAGGGCTTTCTTGAGTTCACGGCACTCAGAGGTAGTGTGCCCGTAAGTCTCATGGTACCTACAATACTTGTTCTTACTCCTGAATTTCATCGGAGTTTCAATGTGCTTGGGGTGCCTTAGTATGGGGTTGTCCTTAATCTCCATAAGGATGGTCCGATGGGTGGTTTGTAAACACCTGACTCTTTCCTTATCCTTCCTAGGATGTTTGTCTGTCCAAGGACCCTTCTCTTCTCTTCTCCTTTTTCGATTGTTGGGTTTCACAAAGTCATCCCCATTGTATATTTTCATTGCTTGTGTGAAATCTTAAACCCTTCCTAAGGCTTCTGCTAACATTGTTACCTTGCTCTCCACAAGGGAAAACTTGAGCCTTCCTAGGAGCAATCCGTTAAAGAAAGTCATACAAGTCATCCCATTTTGTAAAGCTAGGATTAAGATGGCTTCACAGTTGAACCTCATCATGTACTCCTTCTTTCTTCTCTGGCTTGCCAAATCTTGAATGCTAGTCTTTTGTTCTTTCTTGGTTGCTATAAAGTGAGCATTGAACAACTCAACCAACTGAAGGATGGAGGCAACGCTCCCATCGGGGAGTCCGTCAAACCACTTTTGTGCGATCCCATTCAATGTGGCTAGGAAATAGCGACAACAAGTTGCATCAACATCCTGCACATACATCTATACCTTATAGACATCTAGATGATCGTCAGGGTTGGTAGTTTTGTCAAAGGAATCGACTATCAGTATCTTGGCCTCCTTGGGGCGTTGCACCTCCATAATTGCTTTACTGAATGGTGTTGAGAAAGAAAGCAAGGATACTCTCTCCAAGGAGCCCATAATCTGAAGCATAGGAGGCCTAGGATGGCCTAACTCAATCACCAAAGGGGATCCACAATGCCTGGAAAATACCCATTGCTTGTGCCCCCTCATAACACTCTCCGTTTGGAGGGGAGATGAGTGTTACGGGTTGCACTCGTTCCCGTTGGGGTCCTTCTCACGGACCTGGCCTATGAAGGAATTCTTTCTTTGGATTCTCTCACTTCTAAGTGACAGGGGCGAAAGGACTCCTCTTGCTCCCCATACCATCCGACTCCCCAGCTCATGGTATGCGTAGGGAGTTGTAACACACCATGAGGAAGAAACGCTATTGTGGGCTTTCCGGAGAGCTTGCTTGGCTTTGATGATTCTTCTAGCATCTCCACCTTGCAAAGTGCTCGCATCCCTTTGAAGGCATTAGATGGGCTTAGGATGATGCTCGGTTGCCTTCATCCTTTCCCATGCTCCTCGGATCACTATCTATTGCACTTGCTTTAGCACCTCCCCGAATGATTCTTGGTGACCCCACGTCTTCCTTATCTCTTTGCTTCGACACTTTTAATTGATTGTCAACCATATTACCAATGCATCCCCACATACGCCACCAACCTATTTTGGAAGAAACTTACTCGGGCGGTGGTGACGCCCGGACTTAAGGTGGCTAATGAGTCACCTGATCACGCAAGCTCACGTGTGCTGCTCTTGATGACCTACACGAAGGTCGGCCATAGGTTTTTTCCCAAGGAAGGCCCCTCTGACGCTTAATTTAATTCCAAGAAGAATGATGGAAGCAATTAGAGAGTAAAGAGCAGAAAAAAAGAGAGAGTTTACCGTTTTAAGAGAGTGTTTGGTGAGGTAGTCAAGTTGTGAATAGTAAAAGTCCTCCTAAATAGGAAATGTTGGGTATTTATAGCCTTAGGATTGGCACCTAAGGGCAGGATAGTAATTTCCCCCTTTAGGGGTCAAATTACTATTACATCCCTCCTACATCCTTTTTGCTTCCTTATGGTCAACTCTAACCCGATTGACTTAGTCAGCGGCACTTGTCGCCTTCGTATTGGACGGATCACTAAATATTCCAGTCAGTGCATATCATCTAACATGTAGTGATAAACATTACTGTATATGTTAGTTAGCATTATCATACATACTAGTGGGTATCCGTATCTGCATCAACGAGTACAATATTTTTCACTTTATAATACAGTAAGTAATAAAATGTATCACTTTATGAATTTGCACGCCTTACTCTATTTTACATCCTATATGAGTAAAACGATATTTATTTATAAATGTTTGGTCATCAATAAAAAAAATCAAGTCTATAATATGAAAAGGGAAAGAATGATGTGAACATACAATTATCTCACCCAAAAAATGGAAGTAATTAGTAGCCAACTTGGAAAAAAGGTAAAATCACTTGTTTAAGTTGTGTTGCTCGTGTTGTTTGAACTCCTATTAATCAAGATAGATTATTTAGTGACTATCTGCCTTGCCCCTCCAGTCGTGCAATTTTCTTAATTACCAAAATGCCAGTTATCTAAGGGAAAATTACCAACAAGTGTTGGTTTAATCTTAATATTGTCCAAAGGATTCCTTTTTCAACTTATTAGTTTTCTATGTGGCTCCTATGTCAGATAGCAAAAGAAAGTAAAAGCTACCTTGACTAATTTACACCTTTATTTACTTTCCTCTTGTTCAGATGCTCTATTCTTCCCCATCCTATCTCTATGCACTTTCTTCTCTCGCACTGTTCATGTCCTCCTTCCTATTTTCTTTTTTTTTAATCATACTTTTTTTATTTTTTTATTACCACAATTTTGAGTATCTCATTTTATTTGACAAGAAAATTAAATGGTTTCATTTAGATTAGATGTCAATCATCTTAGTATTTCCAATATAAATTTCAGTCGAAATGTAAATTTAACTAAAACTAAATAAAATTGAGTCATATTCCTCATAAATAATTTAATTAGTTATGTTACAAATCAACTTATTGAATTAGTTATAGCACCATACTTGAAAACTATGAACTCTGACACAATTTGAGTTATTAATGATCAATTGATCAAAACACAATTCGATAATTTTGACATAATTCAACGTAATCATAATTAATTGATCAAAACATAAATCAATAACTAAACCTAATATAAGAAATAAGTCATTGTTATATCCAATAATGACTACAAAAAATAGAAATGCATTAATCTTTAAATTATTATTTTATTTTTCATAGAATTTGAATTACCTTTTTCCAATAAATATGCTTTCTTTCTTTTAATGTAATGTAATTAATCTCCTTATTAATTTTAAGAGAGAATGCGATACTTTGAGATTATCGAAAATCTAATTTTAAGGCTAACATAGTTTTTTTTTTTTTTTTGTAAGTTGGATATCTATTGGGATAAATGTTGATAAGTTTAAAACCTTTATATGCGTGTGTAGAAAACCTTCAGCAACATTTTTCGCCCTTGATTGTCATCTGGGAGTTAGCGTTGTAGATTGTTAATATTTAGAGTTTGAGAAAATGTGAAAAATAAATTCGGTATTTGAAAAAATGAATGTTATTTTACCTGAAAAAATAATTAACCAATGCTCTTCAAAATACAATACTACTAAATTTATCACATGATAGGTTTTAATAAATTATAAAATTGCCAAACAACAAATCACCAATCCCATACAAAAACAACGTTTATTTGTTAATCTAAAAAACAAGACATCCCTACCTGGGGATATCGTTAAAGGAAACAAGGTTAACAACTTATATCATTTTTTTTTATCTTTACTGATGTTTTACAAGTTGTGCAGGGCCAGAGTTAAAAAATATTTATTGAGGGTCAAACACTCATATCATGTTAAATGATCAATACATATCTATATTTTTAACACCTATACCTTAAATGCTATAATTTTTCTTTTGGGATTGGATATTTAGTCAAGAATCAATATACTTTTTTATTGAAATTAGTCACAAAGGACAGTACTCTAATTTGATAAAGTATGGTTAATATTGGATTATTTTATAATATCATTACTCTAAATTTCTAGAAATTCTTAAATACAATACAAAGTTGACAAAACTGAACTAATTATTAAAATAAAATAAGAAAAGAAAAAAATTAATATCTTGCAAAGTAAGCTAGCATATTTGAAGCGTAATGAAAACCAATGGAGAAAGAGAGATGTTTAAAAGAAAACATGGTTCCAAAAGAACAAGGAATGGCTTAGGCTAGTCCTACAGCAAGCAAATCTCTAATAATGGAAAATATGTAAAAGAGCTTGCAATGGTCTTTGAACTCACGACAATCTTGTGCATCTTTGCATGATGAGGTGTGCCAGAGCCACTGAGCCCCCTTCGCCCCCATAGCTCTGGCTCTATGGTTGTGTGAAGGTCCTTATTGTTAATGTATTACCATAAAGTTATCATGATGTACCAAGATTCATCACCAATGACTATAAATAGTAACATAACATCAATTTGGAAAACATTAGAACATACTTTCAACCTTACACTTAAATAACAGCTATCAAGGTCTAGCGTTTAAGGTGCAACCTTAAAGTTCAAGTATCAAGCTTTAGGATTTAGGGCTCAACTTTCAAGGTTTATGGTTTGGGGGATAATGTCACACTCTAATCTAGCAAAGCATAAACTGTGAAACTAGAGTTTTGAAAAAAATACTCAAATAAGCCTTAAACCCTCCTAAACTGTAAACCCCAAACCCTAACCCCAAAACCCTTATTCTTAATACTTAAACCTTAGTTTCAACCATAAACCTCAAGCTCGAAACCCTAAACTCTAGAGTCATACAAAGTCCAAAAATTGAAAATGTTATTAGCCCCTAAACCCTAAAGCTTAATACTTAACCTAAACCCTAAACCTGAACATTAGGTCCTAAGCACTGACTGTAGTAACCCTAACCCTACCCCTAAATCAAAAGGTAGGCCCTAGGCCCAAATCGTCTTTAAGATTTTGGGTTCAATTTTAACTGTTTATGAGGTTTTGGTTTATGGTTGAAACTAAGGCTCAAGTATTAAAAATTAACGATTAGGGATGTTTACTTAAAACCCCCTATATATATATTTATATATATACATATATATATAATATATATATATATATATATATATATATATATATATATATATATATTATATATATATATATATATACACACACCACAACATATATATATATATATATATATATATATATATATATCTATATATATATACACACACACATATATACAAATATATATATATATATGTATGTATATATATATATATATATATATATATATATATATATATGTATATACATACATACATACATACATATATATATATATATATATATATATATATATATATATATATATATATATATATATACATATATATATACATACACACACACCAGGACCACCTAGGTCAATCCTGTCCCCAATCACTCAGCTAGGAGTCATGCACATTCTACTAGGACCACCCCACTGGGACCCCCTAACACACGGCTGACCAACAGACTTACCAGGGTTGACTAACAGCTGACTGACACTAGCAACGGCTAGACACTAACTAAATAAACAAATTTGGCTCTGATACCAATTGGGGGCAAGATTGACCTAGGCGGTTGGAGTGAGGGCCTAGATGTAGGATTAATATAGGGGAACAAAGTAGCAAATTATTTTTATGCGAAGTATATTTTGAAATGATGATCAAAACAAAATTGGAAATAATAGAATTGAAATAAACAAATCAAATGAATAAAAACTTACTTTTATTTGAATGAATAAAACTTAGTACAAAGAAGCACTTGGTAATGGAGTACAAGGGAGATGGAGAAAGCTTTGTGAGAGTTTGAGAGGATAGTGGATTACAAGAGTCAGAGTGTGAATTTGCCGTGTAAATACCTGCGTAATACAATGCTAAGGAGTACCTATTTATAGAATACAATATGAAATTAATTGTTGACATGTGAATGGCAAAGATTGAATGATAAAGATTGAATCTTGTTTTTGATAACTTCTGCCGACAATCTTGAATTATTGACGCTTTTTGTTGAACTTGGATTGGAACCACGTCAAAAGTGAAACAGTATTGAGTAATAATAGACTGTGCACTGTTCTTGAATTATTGTTCTAATGAGTTGCCTTAAATAGTGACATTGCATAAATCCTGATGATGAATCATAGTCTTGTATAATTGCTTCTCTCGATGAGTCAGCCCCTTGGATGTTGACACGTTGATGAGTCATGATAAAATTGATGATTGCTTGTCTTGATGTTGGTTTGTTCACTGGACATGATAAAATTGATGATTGCTTGTCTTGATGTTGGTTTGATTGCTGGACATATATCTAGCAATCAAACCAACATCAAAATAAGCAACCACTATTTTTATCATGACTCATCAACGTGTCAACATCAAAGGGGATGACTCATCGACACAAGCAATTATGCAAGACTATTACTCATCATCAGGATTTATACAACATCACTTTTTAAGACAGCTCATCAGAACAATAATTCAAGAACAGTCCACAGTCCGTTATTACTCAATACTATTTAACTTTTGACATGGTTCCAATCCGAGTTCAATAAGAAGCATCAATCATTCAAGATTGTCGGCAGAAGTTATCAAAAATAAAATTTTATTTTTATCATTCAATCTTTGCCATTCAAGTGTCAACAATTAATTTCATGTTGTATTCTATAAATAGGTACTCCTTAGCATTGCATTAGGTAGGCATTTACACGGCAAATTTACACTCCCACTCCTGTAATCCACTATCCTCTCAAACTCTGATGAAGCTTTCTCCATCTCCCTTGTAATCTATTACCAAGTGCTTTCTTGTACCAAGCTTTATTCATTCAAATAAAAGTAAGTTTTTATTCATTTGATTTGCTTATTTCAATTCTATTATGTCCAATTTCGCTTTGATCATCATTTTAAAATTATACTTTGTATAAATTTAATTTGCTACTCTGCTCCCCTGCATTAGTCCCATATCTAGGCTCTCAGTCCTACCGCCTAGGTCGATCTTGCATCGAATTGGTATCACAGCCAAGTTTACTTATTTAGTTAGTGTCTAGCCGTTGCTAGTGGTTGTCAGCTATTGGTCAACCCCGGTAAGTCCGTTGGTCGGCCGTGTGTTAGGTGGTTTCGGTGGGGTGGTCCTAATGGTCCCGGTAGAATGTGCATGACTTCTAGCTGAGTTATCAAATGTAACTCAGATGGCCTCTTAGTTTAGAGATCATCTTAGTTTAGGTAGAAGTAAGAACTCCAATGTGGTTAATAGCAAGGAAGTTAGCTGTCAAATTGATTTTTCTAATTAGAAAATTCCTAAACAAAAGAGAGAAACAATTTATCAAATAGGTACATTTGATTTCGATGCTACTTTATTAATAAAAGATCATGAAGAAACATTTAGTTTAGACGAGGAATTTCAAACTATTAAATTACTTTCAAAAGTTGCTATTAAAAAATATAAAGAGAAATATAGATGTATTCATTTTGGTATGATTCAAGTTGCACTCAAACCTTTAACAAGGCCAAGATTAAATTATCCTATATTCATGACCCTTAGAGACAGTAGATTAATATGTTATAAAGATTTATTATTAGCTATGATTCAAACTAATAGTTGCAATGGTCCCATATATTTTAATTATTATCCAAATTATTAAGTAGATTTAAACACCCCTGGATTATGGATACTTTAGTGGTAGATATCCATCTACCTAATATTTAAAATGATTTAAAAGTTCAATTTTGCAAGCTTTTAACATATTTTGCTATTACTTACAGAGTATATTTCAAATTACTATCATCCTAACTCAATCCTAAATGTATATTAAAACCTATTTTGGATGAAACCATATTATTAAAAGCTGAAGCAGATAATATTACTACTTTTACTCCTAAGTCATTAGAGTCGAATAAAATTTCTATTCCTCAAGAATTTATTATTCAAAACACTAGACCGCAAAGAAATATTGCTCAAAAAAATATTCAACAGATAATAGAAGAGCCTGATGGTAGAATACTAATAAGATTTGATTCAAGCAGAAAAAAAGGTTCGTCTTCAAGATTTTCAAAAAATATAGAACTCCCTTGAACTTCATATTCCATGCCTTCCAGATCATCTAATTATGATTATTTGAAAGATAATCAAGTAGAAGATAATTATAAAGCTCTAGTAGTTGAGCCAATAGATGAGACTGCTTCTTCAATAGGTTCACCAACTTACTCAACTATGCAACCCCCAACATTTTTTTTAATTAATGTCATTTCAAAGCCTTTGAAATCAATAAAGATTATTTAAGATAAAATTTCAATTCAATAGAGAATAAAGCCAAAAGAGAATGGTTTCTTTCATACTTTGATTTAAATGTACGATCATTCATTAGAAAAGAGTGGTATTCATTTATGGAACGACCTAAAGTAAATGTCCCTTTCCTCGTTTTTTTACAGATAGAGCTTCTAACTTTGGAAGACAAAATGCTTCACAAAAAAGAACATAATTCTTTTCGTTTTGCGGCTTTATCTGTTGAATGTCTTACTTGCAATTTTAACTGATTGCATTATGAAATTCCTTCTCTTTTGATAAAACCTAAGAATTGACCAAATGTAATTTGTTCATATGGAATTGGACCTTTACCGATGACTTCACTTAATTTATTAAATATTCTTTGAGAAAATAAAGATAGTAATCCTGAAACAAATTTTTCTTTCCAATAAGGTTGACGATAGTCTTATATTTTTAATAAATATGTTAAAAATTTATCTTTACACCAATTGTAATCTTCAAGGGTTGGACATCTTAAATTTGTTAAAAGAATATCTGTTGCAGCATTAATATCTTTAGGACTTCCAAGAACATTAGTAACAATTGTGTAAATTAATGTGTCTATATTATCAGGTTGTCCTTGAGAATTTATGTGAGTTCTGATTTTATTACATTCATCCTCTTGAATATAATTCTCCCACCAATTTTTGAGTATACCAGTAAATCCAGAGGTTAATAAATCAAAAGCTTGTTAATTTGTTGCATGTTTAGTAGAATAAGCTGTATAAGCAATCAATATTCTTTGGAGTATTGCAAATATTTCATGGTCACTACGACCATCAATATTCCATTCATATATTGATTTACCAGCAAAATTTGCTGTAATTATTGTTTTAGCACTTTTAAGATGAAGATCTGAAGGAGTTTGCTTGGAATAATATGGAAGTTCCTTTTTATATTTTTTATTAATATTTTGGAAATCATTATCTGATTGAGGTAAATCTTTTTCTAAAATATTAACTCTATTGTTAGTTGAATTTTCCACTTCTTTTAATTTTTTATCTATTTTTGAAATTAAAGGAGTACTATTATCTGGCAGTTCTAATTTATTTGAACGTATTATTTTAAATAGGGGTTTTGCAATATCATCTAAGAAGTATGGCTTATTCTTTTTATTATCATTAATATCTAAATTTCCTTTTTTTTAATAATTGCTTCAATCTAAGTAGAGACCATATTGACTTGTTGAGACACTGCATGTAATACTTGATTTGTATAGTTATTTTTGATGATATACCTTTTTAATATCACTCAAAAGTGCTTGACTATTTTCTAGCTCATTTCTACCTATTTTGAATAGAATTGCAGAAATATTACCTTCAGGGATAGTTAATATAATTTCTTCTAATGGAATAGTAAAAGAGGTAATTACTTGACCATTTTTGAGTGTGCATTTTTTAGCAAAATTAATATTCGTATTTATCTCTTTGACATGGAATGGATCTGGAAGATTATGATCAGAGGCAAATATAGCCTACCAACTGAGGAAAGGGGTACTTACTTTATGTCGTTCCATAAATGAATACCACTCTTGTCTAATGAATGATTGTTCAAAGTGTGAAAGAAATCATTCTCTTTTGGCTTTATTCTCTATTGAATTGAAATTTTGTCTAAAATAATCTTTATTGATTTCAAAGGGCTTTGAAATGACATTAATTGAAGAAAACATTGGGGGTTGCATAGTTGAGTAAGTTGATGAACCTATTGAAGAAGTAGCTTCATCTATTGGCTCAACTATTGGAGCTTTACAATAAATTTTTTGAGTATCTCCAACTAGATTATCTTTCAAATAATCATAATTAGATGACCAAGAAGGCGTAGAATATAAAGTTCGAGGGAGTTCTATATTTTCTGAAAATCTTGAAGACGAACCTTTTTCTCTGCTTGAATTAAATCTTATCAATATTCTACCATCAGGTTCTTCTATTATTTGTTGAATATTCTTTTGAGAAATATTTCTTTGTGGTTTAATGTTTTGAATAATAAATTCTTGAGGAATAGTTATTTTACTCTATTTTAATAACTTAGGAGTAAAAGTAGTAATATTATCTGATTCAGCTTTTAATAATATGATTTCATCTAAAGTAGGTTTTAATATACATTTAGGATTGAGTGGAATGATAGCAATTTGAAATATACTCTGTACGTAATAGCAAAATTTCTTGAAAGCTCGTGAAATTGAACCTTTTAAATCATTTTGAATATTGGGAAGATGGATATCCAACACTAAAGTATCCATAATCCAAGGGTCATTTGAATCTACTGAATAATTTGGACAACAATTGAAATATATAGGACCATTGCAAATATTAGTTTGAATCATGGCTAATAATGAATCTTTGTAACGTATTAATTTATTGTCTCCAAGGGCCATGAACATGGGACAATCAAATCCTAATCTTGTTAAAGGTTTGAGTGCAACTTGAATCATACCAAAATGAATATATCTATATTTCTCTTTATATTTTCCAATAGTAACTTTCAAAAGTAATTTAACAGTTTGAAATTTTTCGTCTAAACTAAATGTTTCTTCATGATCTTTTATTGATAAAGTAGCATTGAAATCAATTACATATTTTATAAATTGCTTCTATCTTTTGTTTATGAATTTTCCAATTAGAAAAATCAATTTGACAACTAACTTTCTTGCTATTAACCACATTAGAGTTCTTACTACTACCTAAACTAAGACGATCTCTAAACCAAGAGGCCATCTGAGTTACATTTGATAATTCAGTTAGAGTCATGCATATTCTAACGGAACCACTGAGACTACCCCACCGGGACCATCTAACACTCGACTAACCAACGGACTTACCGGGGCTGACCAACAGTTGATCAATGCTAGCAACGGCTAGACACTAACTAAAAAAGCAAACTTGGCTCTGATACCAATTGGGGACAGGGTTGACCTAGGGGGTAGGAGTGAGGGCTTAGATGTGCAATTAATGCAGCAGAACGGAGTAGCCAATTAAGTGTATAACTTTGAAATGATGATTAAAACAAAATTGGAAATAATGGAATTGAAATCAACAAAACAAATGAATACAAACTTACTTTTATTTGAATTAATAAAACTTGGTACAAGGATTGAACTGAAGCACTTGGTAATGGAGTACAAGGGAGATGGAGAAAGCTTTGTGAGGGTCTGAGAGGATAGTGGATTATAGGAGTGAGAGTGTGAATTTGCCGTGTAAATGCTTGCCTACTACAATGCTAAGGAGTACATATTTATAGAATACAACATGAAATTAATTGTTCACATGTGACTGTCAAAGATTGAATGATAAAAATGGAATCTTGTTTTTGATAACTTCTGCTGGCAATATTGAGTTATTGATGCTTCTTATTGAACTTGGATTTGAACCACGTCAAAAGTGAAACAGTATTGAGTAATAATGGATGATGGATTGTTCTTGAATTATTATTCTGATGAGCTGTTATGAATAATGATGTTGCATAAATCCTAATGATGAGTCATAGTCTTGCATAATTGCTTGTCTCGATGAGTCATCCCTTTTGATGTTGACGCGTTGATGAGTCATGATAAAATTGATGAGTACCTGTCTTAATGTTGGTTTGATTGCTGGACATGATAAAATTGATGATTGCTAATTGTCTTTATGTTGGTTTGATTGCTGGACATCCCTCCCGAATCTTTTGAATTGATTGGTGTTCGAAATGATGGAAACTTGCAAAACACATCAGTAATAAAACTTTTTTTTTGGAATAAACATCATGAGTAGTTAATATACTCAAAAGTCATATGGATCTTGAGCATAGGGAACCCCAAATGAGTCATAACTTGAATGAACTGAGGATGAGGATGAATCTGATGAACTGGCTTTGGAGATTGAAAACAATTGTTTTTGTTTTTTGAGTAATTTAATCTCCTATTTGAGTAACTGAGTTCGTCAAGCTCATTTGAAGAGGTAGCTTTGCCTTTATTTGTGGAGTTGATGATGTGGAGGCTTAGTTAGAGTGCATATGTGATCCTTGCAAAAATTCTCTTGTTAAAAAATCTGGTAAAGAATTATCGTTGCCTTAAATAAATTCAATGTCAAAATCAAACGCAAATAAAATAGCTTGCCAGCGGGCAAATATTTGTTTAGAAACAATGTTTTGAACATCCTTTTGAAGAATTTCTTTTGTAGATTTGCAATCTATTTGAAGAAGAAATTTGTTATTGAATAAATCGTCTTGAAATTTTGAAATAACATAAAACGATTGACAAAATTTCTTTTTTAATTGTTGAGTAATTTTTTTGGGCTTCGTTCCAGATGCTGAAATGATGTCAGACTATTTGTTTGATGGAATCAGAGGCGACTTCCTTTTGTTTAAGTATACTGCCATAACCTATTTCTGATGCATTGGTTTGAACTATCATGAATGCATTTGAGTGCGGTATACCCAGACCTTTTATCTGAGTATTCAGACAATGTTGGAATGTTCTTCAGACCAAGGAGGAGAATTTTTCTGTAATCATTTATATACAGCTTCATAGAACTTTCTTAATTTTGAAAAAAAGTCAGACACATAATTAAGAGAACCTAAAAATCGCTGTAATTGAGTTTTATCTTTAATTTCGTTATGAAATTTATCCGTAAATTCAATTGCTCTAGCAATGGGGTGTATAGTGCCTTGGTAGACATCATGTCCTAAAAATCTAATTTTAGTTTGGAATAATTTCATTTTAGGTGCAGATATAACTAATCCGTTTTTCTTGATAACATGTAAAAGGGTATGAAGACGTTTAAAGTGTTGTTCAATACTATTTGAATAGACAAGGATATCATCTATATAAACTATTGTGAAATGAGTGCAAGGATTAAAAATCTCATTCATAATGTTTTGAAACTCTAAAGGTGCATTCTTTAGTCCAAGGGGCATATCATTCCACTCATAATGTCCGAATGGGACTGTAAATACTGTCTTATACCAATCTTCTTTTGTAATTTGAACTTGCCAAAAACCACTTTTCATATCAAATTTTGAGGATATTTTTGCATCATATAATCGATTGAGTAGATCACGTTTGGGTATCTAATCTATTGCAATAACCTGTTTAATGGTTTATAATTGATAACTAAACAAGGGACGCCTCGCTCTTTTTCTGCCTAATTATTAACAAAAAATGCTGCACAACTCCAAGGAAATTTAGATGGTCTAATTAATCCCTTTTTTAATAATGTTTCTATATTTTTTTTTTTGTAAAATTCAAGGAGTTCTTTATTTATTTGAATAGGTCTAGCTTTAGTTGGAATATTTTTCTCTGAGAAATCTTTTTCATAAGGAAATGTTACCATATGTTTTTTTCTTTGCCAAAATGCATTAGGAAGATCAGAACATACTTCATTCTTAAATAATTTGTGTAATTCATGTATGTTCTTTTGGATAGAAGGTTGTTGTAACCTTTCTTCAATTTTTTTATAAACAATTTCTTTTTGTAAAAAAAGAATATGTTTTTTCTTTTCATAAAGAAGATCAATTTGTTTTAATGTTGAGGAATTTTGTAATAAAGATAAATCTTTTTGATAAATAGGGGTAATAAATTTGAATAATATTATTGTTCCCATAATTTCTGTATGTACACCAAATTGATCTATCTTAAATGGATAAATTTGAGAATTAAAAGGAGTTCCAAGAATAAATTCTTGACCTATATCTCGTATTAAAATAAATGAGATTTTGAAACAATATCCTTGATTACATATGCAAACATTTGATAATTTATATTTAATTTGTAACCCCATACCATTAGCGTTATGAAGACATTCTTTTGTTTTTTCATAATATACAGAGGGAATTAATCCTTCTCTTATACAATTTTGATCCGCACTACTATCTAATAGTGCAATAGTGTTTAATTCAAAACTATCTTTAATTTTAAGAGCAATATGAATATACCATTTTTGAAAATTTATTTGATTAATAATTGAAACCAATTGTTGATCCATAGGAATATCTTCTGATTGATTGTTTGAAGAAAAAGGTTTGTTTTCTATTAATGCTAGTCTAGTTTCTAATTCAATATCTTTTGTCTATAACGAACACAAATCTTTTTGTAAATTTTTAATTTGTTCTTTTAAAATATTAATTTCTATTTTTAAGTCTTGAATATTAACTACCTTTAAAATATTTGCAATCTCATGTGTTTCAAATATTTTATTGATACTTACCTTATGAGGAGGTTCTAAAGAATCTTCTTCGATTAATATACTTTTGAGTTTTTGTAAATACTCTTTTCTTAATTCTGTATCTTGGATTTGATTAATTAAATCCACTAAAAATTCTTTTTATCTGCTATTAGTAGTCATGACATTAATACACTTATAGCATATTTTTGATAACTCATTACCTGATGAATATTCACTTGAATCACTTTCTAATTCATTAATATTATTGTCTTCATAATCTGAGGAGAACGATGAATTTTCTGATTGACTAGGAGCATCTTTGAGTTCAAATAATGAAATTAACTTATCTTGAATATGTGGATGTTCTGCACATATTTTATTTAGTTTTTTTTCAACTTTATAATTTTTTGCATAATGTCCTGGTTTGTCACATTTATAACAAGTATTTGTATTATTGATTTTCTTTTTTGTAGTAGTCTCTTTATGACTTAATTTTTTGTAATTAGAATTTTGTGTATTATATTGTTTCTTCTTATAAATTTGAGTTTTTCTTCCTCTTTTTACAGATGGAGCTTCTAACTTTGGAAGACAAAATGCTTCACAAAAAGAACCTAATTCTTTTCATTTAGCGGATTTATGTGTTGAATATCTTGCTTGTAATTTTAACTCATTGCATAACAAAATTCCTTCTTTTTTCATAAAACTTAATAATTGACCAAATGTAATTTGTTTAACTAGAATTGGACCTTTACTGATGACTTCACTTAATTTATTAAATATTCTTTGAGAAAATAAAGATGGCAATCCTGAAACAAATTTTTCTTTCCAATAAGGTCAATGACAGTCTTCTCTTTTTAATAGATATGTTAAAAATGTATTTTTATATCAATTGTAATCTTCGAGGGTTGGACATCTTAAATTTGTTAAAAGAATATCTGTTACAGCATTAATATCTTTAGGACTTCCTAGAAAATTAGCAACAATTACGTAAATTAATGTTTCTATATTGTCAGGTTGTCCTTCAGAATTTATCTGAGCTTTGATTTTATTAAGTTCATCCTCTTGAACATAATTCTCCCACCAATTTTTGAGTATACCAGTGAATCCAGAGGTTAATAACTCAAAAGTTTGTAAATTTGTTACACGTTTCGTAGAATAAGCTATATAAGCAATTAACATTCTTTGGAGTGTTACAAATATTTCCTGGCCACTACAACCATTAATATTCCATTCATATATTGAATCAGCAATAAAATTTTCAGTAATTATTATTCTAACACTTTTAAGATGAAGATCTGGAGGAGTTTGCTTGGAATAATATCGAAGTTCCTTTTTATATATTTTATTATTAATATTTTGAAAATCATCATCTGATTGAGATAAATCTTTTTCTAAAACATTAACTGTATTGTTAGTTGAATTTTCGACTTCTTTTAATTTTCATCTATTTTTGAAATTAAAGGAGCTCTATTATCTGATAGTTCTAATTTATTTGAGTATCTTATTTTAAATAGGGGCTTTGCAATATCATCTAAGAAGTTTGGCTTATTCTTTTTATTATCATTAATATCTAAATTTTCTAATTATTAAGTTAATCAATCAATTTTCTATTTTTTAATGATTGCTTCAATTTGAGTAGAGACTATATTGACTTGTTGAGACACTGTATGTAATATTTGATTTATATAATTCTTTTGATGATATACCTTTTTAATATCACTCAAAAGTACTTGACTATTTTCTGGATTATTTCTACCTATTTTGATTGGAATTACAGGAATATTACCTTCAGAAGTAGTTAATATAATTTCTTCTAATGGAGGAGTAAAAGAGGTAATTACTTGACCATTTTTGAGTGTCCATTTTTTAGCAAAATTAATATTAGTATTTATCTGTTTGACATGGAATGGATCTAGAAGATTATGATCAGAGGCAAATATAGCCCACCAATTAAAGAAAGGACATTTACTTTATGTCTTTCAATAAATGAATACCACTCTTATCTAATAAATGATTGTGCATTTAAATCAAAGTGTGAAAAAAATCATTCTCTTTTGGCTTTATTCTCTATTGAATTAAAATTTGTCTTGAATAATCTTTATAAATGTCAAAGGGCTTTGAAATGACATTAGTTGAAGAAAACGTTGGGAGTTGCATAGTAGAGTAAGTTGGTGAACCTATTCAAGAAGCAGCTTCATCTATTGGCTCAGCTATTAGAGCTTTATAATAAAATTTTTGAGCATCTTCTACTTGATCATCTTTCAAATAATCATAATTAGATGGCCTAGAAGGCATGGAATATCAAGTTTGAAGGAGTTCTATATTTTCTGAAAATCTTGAAAATGAACATTTTTCTCTGCTTGAATTAAATCTTATTAATATTCTACCATCAGGCTCTTCTATTATTTGTTGAATATTCTATTAACCAATATTTCTTTACGGTCTACAGTTTTGAATAATAAATTCTTGAGGAATAGTAATTTCATTCCATTTTAATAATTTAGGAGTAAAAACAATAATATTATCTGATTCAGCTTTTAATGATATGATTTCATCCAAAGTAGGTTTGAATATACATTTAGGATCGAGTTAGGATGATAGTAATTTGAAATATATTTTGTAACTAATAGCAAAGTTTATTGAAAGCTCACGAAATTGAACTTTTAAATCATTTTGAATATTGGGAAGATGGATATCTAACACTAAAGTATTCATAGTCCAGGAGTCATTTAAATCTACTGAATAATTTGAACAACAATTAAAATAAATAGGACCATTGCAAATATTAGTTTAAATCATGGCTAATAATGAATCTTTGGAACATATTAATCTATTATCTCTAAGGGCCATGAATATAGGATAATCTAATCCTAATCTTGTTAAAGGTTTGAGTGTAACTTGAATCATACCAAAATGAATGTATCTATATTTATCTTTATATTTTTTAATAGCAACTTTTAAAAGTAATTTAATAGTTTGAAATTCTTCGTGTAAACTAAATGTTTTTTCATGATCTTTTATTGATAAAGCAGCATTGAAATCAAATTTACCTATTTGATAAATTGTTTCTGTGCTTTGTTTAGGGATTTTCCAATTAGAAAAATCAATTTGACAGCTAACTTCCTCGCTATTAACCACATTGAAGTTGTTATGACTGCCTAAACTAAGACGATCTCTAAACCATGAAGCCATCTAAGTTATGTTTGATCACGCAGGTAAGAGTCATGCACATTCTATCGGAACCACTGGGACCACTCCACCGGGACCACGTAACACGGCCGACCAACGGACTTACCAGGGTTGACCAACAGCTGACTAATGCTAGCAATGGCTAGACAGTAACTAAATAAGTAAACCTGCCTCTGAGACCAATTGGGTGCAAGATCAACCTAGGCGGTAGGAGTGAGGGCCTAGATGTGGGATTAATGTAGAGGAGCGGAGTAACAAATTGATTTTATGCAAGGTATAATTTTGAAATAATGATCAAAACAAAATTGGAAATACTAGAATGGAAATAAACAAATCAAATACATAAAAACTTACTTTTATTTGAATGAATAAAACTTAATACAAGGAAGCACTTGCTAATGGAGTGCAAGGGAGATGAAGAAAGCTTTGTGAGAGTTTGAGAGGGCAGTGGATTACAGGAGTGAGAGTGTGAATTTGCCGTGTAAATGCCTGCCTCCAATTGGTACCAGAGCGAAGTTTGTTTATTTAGTGAGTGTCCAGCCGTTGCTATCGTTGGTCAGCTGTTCGTCAGTCCCAGTAAGTCCGTTAGGTCAGTCGTGTCTTAGGTGGTGCCGGTGGGGTGGTCCCAGTGGTTCCGATAGAATGTGCATGACTCCTATCTAAGTGATCAAATGTAAACCAGATGACCTCTTGGTTTAGAGATCATCTTAGTTTAGATAGTAGAAAGAATTCTAATGTGGTTAATAGCAACGAAGTTAGTTGTCGAATTGATTTTTCTAATTGGAAAAATTCCTAAACAAAAGATAGAAACAATTTATCAAATAGGTAAATTTGATTTCAATGCTGCTTTATCAATAAAAAATCATGAAGAAACATTTAGTTTAGATGAAGAACTTCAAACGATTAAATTACTTTTGAAAGTTGCTGTTAAAAAATATAAAGAGAAATATAGATATATTCATTTTGGTATGATTCAAGTTGCACTCAAACCTTTAATAAGATTAAGATCATATTGTCCTATATTCATGGCCTTTAGAGATAATAGATTAATACGTTACAAAGATTCATTATTAGCTATGATTCAAACTAATATTTGTAATGATCCTATTTATTTTAATTGTTGTCCAAATTATTTAGTAGATTTAAATAACCCCTGGATTATGGGTACTTTAGTGTTAGATATCCATCTTCCCAATATTTAAAATGATTTAAAAGTTCAATTTCGCGAGCTTTCAATAAATTTTGCTATTACTTACAAAGTATATGTCAAATTACTATTATCCTAACTCAATCCTAAATGTATATTAAAACCTACTTTAGATGAAACCATATTATTAAAAGTTGAATCAGATAATATTACTACTTTTTCTCTTAAGTTATTAAAATGGAATGAAATTACTATTTCTCAAGAATTTATCATTCAAAACACTAGACCGTAAAGAAATATTGGTCAATAGAATATTCAACAAATAATAGAAGAGCCTGATGGTAGAATATTAATAAGATTTAATTCAAGCAGAGAAAAAAGTTCATCTTTAAGATTTTCAGAAAATATAAAACTTCCTCGAACTTCATATTTCATGCCTACTAGGTCATCTAATTATGATTATTTAAAAGATAATCAAGTAGAAGATACTCAAAAATTTTATTATAAAGCTCTAATAGCTGAGCCAATAGATGAAGTTGCTTCTTCAATAGATTCACCAACTTACTCTACTATGCAACCCCCAACGTCTTCTTCAACTAATGTCATTTCAAAGCCCTTTGAAATTAATAAAGATTATTTACCCCCAAGATTTTCTTCAACTAATGTCATTTCAAAGCCTTTTGAAATTAATAAAGATTATTTAAGACAAAATTTTAATTCAATAGAGAATAAAGCCAAAAGTAAATAGTTTCTTCCACACTTTGATTTAAATGCACAATTATTCATTAGACAAGAGTGGTATTCATTTATTGAAAGACATAAAGTAAATGTCCTTTCTTCAATTGGTGGGCTATATTTACCTCTGATCATAATCTTCCAGATCCATTCCATGTCAAATAGATAAATACTAATATTAATTTTGTTAAAAATGGACACTCAAAAATGGTCAAGTAATTACCTCTTTTACTCCTCCATTAGAAGAAATTATATTAACTACCCCTGAAGGTAATATTCCTGCAATTTCATTCAAAATAGGTAGAAATGATCTAGAAAATAGTCAAGTACTTTTGAGTGATATTAAAAAGGTATATCATCAAAATAATTATACAAATCAAGTGCTACATACAGTATCTCAATAAGTCAATACGGTCTCTACTCAAATTGAAGCAATCGTTAAAAAAAGGAAATCGATTCATGAACTGAGAAGTTAGAAAATTTAGATATTAGTGATAATAAAAAGAATAAGCAAACTTCTTAGATGATATTGCAAAACCCCTATTTGAAATAAGATGCTCAAATAAATTAGAACTACCAGATAATAGTACTCCTTTAATTTCAAAAATAGATGAAAAATTAAAAGAAGTGGAAAATTCAACTAACAGTACAGTTAATATTGTAAAAAATGATTTATCTCAATCAGATGATGATTTCCAAAATATTTATAAAATATATGAAAAGGAACTTCCGTATCATTTTAAGCAAACTCCTCCAGATCTTCATCTTGAAAGTGCTAGACCAATAATTACTGAAAATTTTGCTGGTAATTCAATATATGAATGGAATATTGATGGTCGTAGCGACCACGAAATGTTTGTAACACTCCAAAGAATGTTAATTACTGATACGACTTATTCTACTAAATATGCAGCAGATTTACAACTTTTGATTTATTAACATCTGAATTCACTGGCACACCCAAAAATTGGTGGAAGTATTATATTCAAGAGGATGAACGTAATAAAATCAGAACTCACACAAATTCTCAAGGACAACCTAACAATATAGAAACATTAATTTACACAATTGTTACCAATTTTCTTAGAAGTCCTAAAGATATTAATGCTGCAACAGATATTCTCTTAACAAATTTAAGATGTCCAACTCTTAAAGATTACAATTGGTAAAAAGATACATTTTTAACATATCTATTAAAAAGAGAAGACTGTCGTCAATCTTATTGGAAAGAAAATTTTTTTTCAAGATTACTATATTTATTTTCTCAAAGAATATTTAATAAATTAAGTGAAGTCATCCGTAAAGGTCCAATTCCATTTCAAGAAATTATATTTGATCAATTATTAAGTACTAACAAAAAAGAAGGAATTTTATTGTGCAGTGAGTTAACATTACAAGCAAGATATTCAACAAATAAAGCCGCTAAATGAAAAGAATTAGGTTCTTTTTGTGAAGCATTTTGTCTTCCAAAGTTAGAAGCTCCATCCATAAAAAGAGGAAGAAAAACTCAAATTTATAAGAAGAAACAATATAATACACGAAATTCTGACTACAAAAAATTAAGTCCTAAAGAGACTACTACAAAAAAGAAAATCAATAATACAAATACTTGTTATAAATGTGGCAAACCAGGTCATTATGCAAAAAATTGTAAAGTTAAAAACAAACTAAATGAAATATGTGTAGAACATCTAAATATTTAAGATAAGTTAATTTCATTATTTGAACTCAACGATACACCTAGTCAATCAAAAAATTCATCGTCCTCCTCAGATTATGAAAACAATAATATCAATGAATTATAAAGTTATTCAAGTGAATATTCATCAAATAATGAGTCCTCAAGAATATGCTATAAGTCTATTAATGTCATAACTACTAATAACAGTGAAAAAGAATTTTTATTGGATTTAATTGATCAAATCCAAGATACAAAATTAAGAAAAGAGTATTTATAAAAACTCAAAAGTATATTAATAAAATAATATTCTTTAGAACCTCCTCATAAGGTAAGTATCAATAAAATATTTGAAACATATGAGATTTCAAATATTTTAAAGGTGGTTAATATTCAAGACTTAAAAATAGAAATTAATATTTTAAAGAACAAATTAAAAATTTACAAAAAGATTTGTGTTTATTACATACAAAAGATCTTGAATTAGAAACAAGACTAGCATTAATAGAAAACAAACCTTTTTCTTCAAACATTCAATCAGAAGATATTCCTATGGATCAACAATTTGTTTCAATTATTAATCAAATAAATTTTCAAAAATGGTGTATTTATATTATTCTTAAAATTAAAGATAGTTTTGATTAAATACTATTGCACTATTAGATAGTGGTGCGGATCAAAGTTGTATAAGAGGAGAATTAATTCCCTCTGTATATTATGAAAAAACAAAAGAATGTCTTCATAACGCTAATGGTATGGGGTTACAAATTAAATATAAATTATCAAATGTTTACATATGTAATCAAGGATATTGTTTCAAAAACTCATTTATTTTAATACGAGATATAGGTCAAGAATTTATTCTTGGAAGTCCTTTTAATTCTCAAATTTATCCATTTAAAGTAGATCAATTTGGTGTGCATACAGAAATTATGGGAACAACAATATTATTCAAATTTATTACCACTATTTATCAAAAAGATTTATCTTTATTACAAAATTTCTCAACATTAAAACAAATTGATCTTCTTCATGAAAAGAAAAAACATATTCTTTTTTAACAAAAAGAAATTGTTTATAAAAAAATTGAAGAAAGGTTACAACAACCTTCTATCCAAAAGAACATACATGAATTACACAAATTATTTAAGAATGAAGCATGTTCTGATCTTCCTAATGCATTTTGGCAAAGAAAAAAACATATGGTAACACTTCCTTATGAAAACAATTTCTAAGAGAAAAATATTCCAACTAAAGCTAGACCTATTCAAATGAATAAATTGAAGTCCTTGAATTTTACAAAAAAGAAATAGAAACATTATTAAAAAAGGGATTAATTAGACCATCTAAATCTCCTTAGAGTTGTGCAGCATTTTATATTAATAATTAGGTAGAAAAAGAGCGAGGCGTCCCTCGTTTATTTATCAATTATAAACCATTAAGCAGGTCATTACAATGGATTCGATATCCAATTCCTAATAAACATGATCTACTCAATCGATTATATGATGCAAAAATATCCTCAAAAATTGATAAAAAAAGTGGTTTTTGGCAAGTTCAAATTACAGAAGAAGATCGGTATAAGACAGCATTTATAGTCCCAATTGGACATTATGAGTGGAATGGTATGCCCTTTGGACTAAAGAATGCAACTTCAGAGTTTCAAAACATTATGAATGAGATTTTTAATCCTTGCACTCATTTCACAATACTTTATATAGATGATGTCCTTGTCTATTCAAATAGTATTGATCAACACTTTAAACATCTTTATACCTTTTTACATGTTATCAAGAAAAACGGATTAGTTGTATCTGCACCTAAAATGAAATTATTTCAAACTAAAATTAGATTTTTAGGGCATGATATCTACCAAGGCACTACACGTCCAATTGCTAGAGCAATTGAATTTATGAATAAATTTCCTGACAAAATTAAAGATAAAACTCAATAACAATGATTTTTAGGCTCTCTTAATTATGTGTCTGACTTTTTCCCAAATTTAAGAAAGTTCTATGAACCTGTATATAAACGATTACGGAAAAATTCTCCTCCTTGGTCTGAAGAACATTCCAACATTGTCCGAGTACTCAAACAAGGTCAAAACCTTACCATGTCTAGGTATGCCGCCATAACCTATTTCTGATGCATCGGTTTGAACTATCATGAATGCATTTGGGCGTGGTATACCTAGACATGCTAAGGCTTTGACCTTTATTTGTGGAGTTGATGATGTGGAGGCTTAGTTAGAGTGCTTATGTGATCCTTCCAAAAATTCTCTTCTTAAAAAATCTACAAAAGAAATTCTGCAAGAGGATGTTCAAAACATTATTTCTAAACAAATATTTGCCCAGCGGCATGCTATTTTATCTGCATTTGACTTTGACGTTGAATTTATTCAAGGCAAAATCAACATCAAGACAAGCAATGATCAATTTTATCATGTCCAGCAATCAAACCAACATCAAGACAAGCAATCATTAATTTTATCAGGATTCATTAACGTGTCAACATCAAAGGGAATCATTTGCTTCAAATTTAGAATCTCGAATTATTTTTGCAAGTTCTACAACTACCAAC
>JAKOGI010001165.1:245000-294809 GCA_029747015.1 Carnegiea gigantea
GTACCTTTTTGTTTCGAGAATCTTGACCTGAACCTAACCGATTTAATTAAATGAGTTGAATGTGTCAACTCATTTATTTAAACAGATTGAAAATTTATACCCAAACCCACTTAACTTCGCATCAATTCCAGATCAGTAATCGTGTTGGGTCAGCTTTGTCTAACTCTACAAATACCATAACTAAACCTGGCAAAAACTGAGCTGACCTGAAAATCCGACCTGAACCCGCCCGAAAGTTTTGAATTTTGAACACGATTTTCTCAACCCGAATCCGAAATAAACCGAACCTGAAAAACCTGTAAACTTTTGGGTCAAACCCAACCCGAACCCGAATCGGCCCGCTCAACCCGAATATTATATCCTCATTTTTTATTTTTCTTTAATTTTTCCCCATTAACAATAATAATTTTTTCATTATAATGAATCTTTTAGGGAGATGTTTTATAAGTATCGCATTTTTTTGCAAATTAAATGATGGTGCCATTATTTACCAAATTCATTCTCATAAAATGACGTCATATACAACTTATAAATGGAAATGGGCATGAAATATCTAGTCTTAAGAAAATTTATTCAGAATAACACAAGTATTAAAAATGTGCAAGTCATACCATTATATTCCTAGTGAGTTGAATACGTCTTATTGCATTTTAAATAATATTACTCCATAATAATCTAAAATTTTGATGTTGTAATTAATAAATAATTGTAATGTCTTGTGTGTCTGTAATATTCTTTCATTTGGCATCCTTCTAATTGGTCTCGAACTTGATGTCAGTGTTGAGCAATGAACCAATTTGTGTTCGTGTTTGGATCGACCCACTAATAAAGTCTACATAATTAGGTAATGGTAGGTTAATTAAAAAATATCGAATCACTAAATGAGTTTTTAACGGGTCAAAACACTCCAACCCACTATCATGCTTTAGATGAGCCGGCCCATAAATCACCCGACCTATTATTAATATTTAATATACGGACCAACCCACTTAAACGTGACTTAATATCCATCGGTACATAACATTCATATATCATATTGAAAAGTTTAAATATTTTTTATATTATTTCAAGAAATTATAATTAGAATTCTTGTTCATTAAATACAGACAAGTAATAAATATGTCAAGATTTTGATTTGGACAAAACGAGAAATAACCTACTAAGAAGGCGCTCCAAACCCGTTGGGTTGACCCAAAACCCGTAAAACCAAAATACACCCGTCCGTATTTTACCCGAACCCAAAATACACTACAAGAAAATCTAGTTTTTGTAGCATTTGGTTTTGCCACAATATGTTCAAATATTGTTACAATAACCTTTTGTGGCAATTTGAAAACATGCTACAAAGTTGCCACAGATATTGCGTTACAAAAAGCTATTGTGGCAAATTGTCGTTTGCCACTAAATATAAAGCTTTTGTGGCAAAATTTAATATGCCACAACTATCAAATTGCTACAATAGGTCATACTTTGTAGCAAGTCAGTCAAATATTGCTACAAAAATATATTTGCTACAAAAATATGGTATTTGTGGCAATATAGTTAGCTACAAATTGGTCTTTTGGTGTCTAATTTGAACACATTTAGTGGCAATCCCATTATGCCACTACAATTGTATAAGTGTTCTATTGTATAATTTTCTGTATTTGAAATTCATTTTAAATTTTACGGATATATGTCATGATATAATTGACTATTGCAATTGGTACTGGAACGATATAATTAACTTTTACAATTGGTAATGAAATTAAGTATTGTACATAAACATACTTAACAAATAAAAATAAATAAAGGAAGCTGAAGACAAAACTAAAAAATGAAAATTCATTTCATATATCAGAAGTGGAATCACATAGCATTATTCTTCCTAAGTGTACTTTGTTTAGAATTTCTAATAAATGAAGAAATGATAAATTCCATAAATACTCAAATTCAATAAACGTAGATTGTGCTAACTAATTAAGAAAACAAATAGAAAAATTAAACGAGGACTTCATTATCACCATCTCGTCCTCTTCACCAACATCATTCTTGGAATGGGATGCCTGTATGAAAGACCAAGTAAATAAAGAAATAAGCATTAGCACTGGTTCATATTTGCATATAAAAAATAACAATGTATGTTGATATGATTCCCAAGCAAATATGAAAACGGATGGACAACCTAGGGGTAGGAGTGTTAGTGTTTTCTTAATTTTTGGGGTGAAACGGACAGAATTTTCCCTAGAAACTGACCATTTCCTAAACTTAAAGCCTTACATTAAATTCCCTGCACTGAATAGAAATACAAACGAACATCAAATAAGCTCAACGGCTGCACGCCGGAGACCACAACTCTATAGGCTGCACGCCCGGAGTAAACCATTCAATAAAGTTCTTAACACCCAACCACATAATTAGCTAATTAAACGAGTAAACCTAAAACCGAGCATCAATTTATTACCGTTACACAAGCCTTACATTACACAAGCAATTCTACACATTCTAAACTAGAGAATCAGTTTTGCAAGCTTTGTTGTGTTTGGCTAAAAAAAGCATGCTTTTCTGCTGCATTTCCTTCGTTCACATGCTTATTTGCTTGTGCAATTCTTTCTGCCGCTTATTTCAACTAATTTTTGTTTGGCTACTGAGCAGTTGTTGATTCTATTGAATTATGATATTCCAAATGAGGGAATCGAAATAAACATACCTCTCGTTTTGTCCACTACAACTACGCTCCATGGAAGAAGAAGAAAGATGCTGGGATGATCCACTTGATTGCATCTATAGGCCAAGGTGATCAACTCAATTAGTTATATTTAAAGTACAGTGATTACTTTCCAAAAAAATAAGAATGTCTACAATGTTGTTGACACTAACCTGTGCATTTGAAGGACCTAGTCTTTCCTCTAGAGCACAAAGGCGTGCTTCATAAGACTCGTGAATTTGAGCAACTCGCTTATTAACTTCAGTTTCAATCCTCTCTTGGATATCAATTTCAGGTATGACCTTCTTTTGGTAAGTAGAAAACGATAACACCCCTTGACCCATGCCCCTTTGGTGATGTGATCTTTTGCGATGCTCTAGGACACGACTGAAGGCCTCTTGGGGAGTGAGGTTGTCCACTTCATGCTCATCTAATTGTTTTTGATGTAATTCTTGAAGATCCTTGTACGCCTTCTCTGCTAGCTCATCTGACCAAGTCCCATCTTTCTTCTTTCTTTGAATCTTCCATAATTGTAAATAATATGGTTCTTCCTCTTTAATTTGTAGTTTAGACTCTGCATTTGAATTGTTACACACAGCCATTGGTTTCTACAACTGAATTCATGTGAGAAAAGTCGCATGTTAAGCTACAAACACAATTAATATTCAATAGTACTAGTATCAAACAACAACAAACATTAGTTACCATCTCGTAGAAAGTACTAGCAATTGATTTGTCCCAACTTTTGCTAACATTTTCTGAGATTTCTGACTTTTAGTATTTATCTCACTGCGGCGCTAGGATTACCAACAAAAATAGAAAAAATAAGTAAACAATCATAGTTAGTATATGTTCAGATAACAATAATACAACATGATCCAATGATTTGTGAGGTAGTAAAAAATAGAGCATTCAACTTACCCTGAACTTCTCACTATCCCAATAATTGACTAACCATTTCCATTAATCTGGATCAACTTCCTTGGGTGGATTTGCACGCCTATCAGCAACAGTAGCATAGTCATTGTATGCTTTTTGCTTTAAGTCATAGCGCCATTTCCTATACCAAACCTTGCAACGCCGCTCAATTGCCCTTTCCACATGACAAGTTTATCTAACAAAGAAACGGCAAGCCGACTGATCAATTTGACAAGATTCAACTCATATTCAGTTAAATGAAATCCTAGGAATGCACGAACGAATGAACGAAGAACAGGAAACAACCAAATATTCAGTTAAAAAGCCAAATATAGGATCCAACGATTGATCAAATTAACAAGATCCAACTCATACTAAGTTAAACAGCCAAATATAGGAATGAACGAACATCGATCCAACACACGAATGAACGAATGAACGGAGAATAGGAAACAAAGAACTCACAAATTATTTGAAAAAGGATGAATGAACCAGAAAAACAATGTCGAATCACTGATCTAACTCCTCAGAAGCAAAATCCCTGAAGCTAAAATGCGATAATTAGGATAGGCGAAACCTAGGACAGAGAAACTAGCCTTACGAATAATTAGAAATAGCGATTAATGAACATTTCAAACATGAGCATCAAAAGGATTGTCTAGTACCAACAAGTCCGAACACTGTCATCCCAACACTCAATGCAAACACGTAACAAAGCTATCCTATTCAGCCGTAGAAAACAGGGAAGAACAGAGGTAGAGCATAACTCAGATGAACCAAAGGCCCAAGCAACCAAACTTACAACAGCAATGTGCAAAATCAAAGCAGAGAAGAAAGTGGTTCGAATTCAACGAAATATATCAAACTTGAACCCAGATTGAATATTATTCCAGACCCAAATTGCAAAATTTTAACTTAAATTGCAATCGAACATGGCAATCGAACATGGCAAGCAGAGGAGAAAATTGCAATCGAACCAGAAAAAAAAAAAAAAACAACAACAACACCAAGCTTCAATAGTTCATGAACATGGCAAGATATTGATTCTATCAGCAATCGAAATCAAACGCCAAAACAAAAATTCGAACATGAACCCCAACTCCCAGAAAATTGAAAATCCCGAAAACTAAACTTCAAATTAACTAAACTAAACATCAACAATTTAAACTACAACCTAGCATACCCCGCAAATCGTGGCTGCCCGACCTCCCTTTTGTAACCGTGACCGCCTTCTGCTCTCAAAGCCAAGAGTCTTCAATTGCACCAGTAATCACTCCCTCCCATTAAAGTCCCGGTCTTTTCAGGTTCTAGGTGTAAAGAAGGGGGAGAGAGAGCCAAAGGCTATGAGGAGGAGATGAAAAGCCAGACAGGGGAAGGGGGTTACGGGGCTATGCGATTGATGATGAAGAAGAAGAACAGGGCAGAGGGGCTCAGGGGTTATGGGGCTGAGAGCAAGGAGAGGAGAGAGAGAAGAAAAGGGGGGAGGGAATATGGTCGGGTCACGTGCGTTGCACGTGACTGGGCTTTTTGCTTTTTTAATTTTTGTCTTCTTCTATTTATTTTTTTGGGTTTGTTTTTGTTATTGTTGCTTAGTTCGGGTTTGAATCAACTTGGCCCAATTCTTCAATTTTCAGCCTTCCTTCATTTTTTTCGCGTCTTTTTCTCAAATTATTCAATACCTACAAAACAAAATCAAATCAAATAAAAAACCTAACAATTGCAATTATTCCGAGCATAAATTAGGTAGAAAGGTACTATAAAAATATCATCTTTTCGGCGTCAACATAGGGTTTAGGTTTTAGAACTAACCCGAACCTATACATCACGTACGCCGTCAGTTTCGGGAGTGTTGCCCCCGAACCCCCATCGGGGGCCACGTTGTGCCCCCGAACCCCCAAACCAGGGCGCGTCGCCCCTGGATCCCGACTCGCTGACCGGTCAGCGAGACCACCGTCCTAGGTCTGCAAAAGGGGCTAAAAAACAGATTCAAGGTATTCTAACAATACAAATTAAAGAAAAACGAAGGAGGGAATTCTTTTCACTAGATAAAAATTTCCCTCTAAAACTAACCCCTTTTTAAAAAACATAAATGTCTTTTGTGGTAATTTTGGCTAATTTCCACAACACACTCAACTTTTTGTGGCAATATTAGATATGCTACAATTATTTTACTACTTTTAGATTATTATAGCAAATTTAAATTTGCTACAATAAAATTGCTACAAAAAATCATTTTTCTTGTAGTGATACACTCGACCCGGTATTTTACCTGAACCCGAATTAAGCCGACCCGTATTTAACCCCCTCCCGCCTGAACTAACAGGACTAACCATAACCATAAGCGAGTAGCAATCTTAGAGTACCAGCAGTCGAAGGAACACGTAGGAGATGTGAGGCCTACAATCCACACTCATTCTAGTGGTTAGCTCCCAGCGCATGAAAACGGGGCCCTGACACGGGTGGTATAACGTCTGTGTGTTCCATCCTGAGTGAATTCTTTTTTGTCCATATTCGCCTCGAAATGACGTGTTTTGTGGAGAGCTACAGAGAGAATATGATGCGTTTTGAGCGCGGGCCAAAAAATAACAGAAAACCTATGCTAGCCATTGGATTGGGCTTCTGTCTTGGGTTTTGGGGAGAATATAGTCATTGGACTAGTGACCCAACGGCTATATTCACATATTTTTGTTTTTTGTTGGTAGATTTGTATATAAATACCATACATGCAATGGGCAAAATTCATCCAAATTTTTTTCTTACTCTTAATCTATAATTCTATCTTTGTTGTTGTAATTGAGTGTTGACAAAATTAAAAGGAAGTGAAGAGGAAAAAAATTGAGGTAAGTAAGCCATAGTTATTATTTAGCTATGTTTATGTTATTAATGTAAATTAATATTTTTGAGGTATACTTTTCAACTAATAAAATTTGTTTTATGGGTATGTTATTAGGCATATTTTGGAGGTGTTCATAAAGTTGAAAAATCAAGAGAAAAGTGAAGGGCAGCGAAGTGAAGTGAAGGAATTTGTAAGAGATTCTAAATTTGTTATGCTTAATATGAATTATTCGAATATGTTTTGAATTAGTTGAATTAAAATGGTTAAAAGTGAGTATGTTTGAGTTAATTTCAAAAGCTAATAAATTCATTTTATATATTTGAATTGTGATGTTGGAATTAATTGTTGGATACATTATATTCATATGTTTAACAATATATGCCATACATGTTAGTTTAAATAGAACCTACAAATTAAATACTTGAAATTTTAAATTTCAAACTGCGAATAAGTTGGAATTTAAGTACTAGTTATCTACACTGTTACAATAGTAATCTTCGCAAAACCCAAGAATACTACAACGAGAGTGATCTGTAGAGTTTAAGATGATCTAAACAGTTAAATTAATTTACCTATTTAATCCAAGCAGCTGAAATAACTATTTTTTTAACTAAAATAATGATTAAAACTCACAAAATAGATGCTTGCACCGAGAGGTCTCTAAGTCCTACCTCCTCACGTCACTGCCTTCCCAACCCAACTCCCCAATTCTAAGTCTCCTACTCTACACACTATTTTGTCTAGGGGAAAAAAATTTTTAAAAAAAACTATATGAGTTGAGGTAGGGCGTGTTCTATTTTGCATTTTAGATAGATAGATAGATGTAAGGAGATGTAAGGAGTTGTAAGAAGCTGTAAGAAGCTGTAAGGAGCTGTAAGAAGATGTAAGGAGCTGTAAGAAGATGTAAAGAGCTGTAAGGAGCTGTAAAAAGATGTAAGAAGCTGTCAGGAGCTTTAAAGTTGGATGTAAGAAGTTGTTGAATTGTTGAAGATTTATATACTATAATTTGTTTTACAATGAACGTTTTGGATGAAAAACAATAATATTAAAATAATATACTTATTGAAAATAAGCAATTAATTAAGTTAATTACATAACAATAAAATATATTAATCCCCTTAAATTTGGTGAATAAAATTTCATCCACTTGAGGCGATTTTTTATACGAACATTAGTTTGATCGGGTAAGCAAAGTACAACAAAAAAAAAAACAATTTTTTTTGACAAAATTGAATACAACTCTTCAAATAAATTCCGATTTTAAGTAAATAATTTTAAATATAAATAAATGTATGGTGAATATTGTTCCCCAAAAATTTTATAAATAAACCATTAAAACATTATGCTTAACATATAAAAATTGTTTTGTCATATAACAACCAAAACTTCAAAATTATCTTTCAAACTCTTAAAAAAAAACATAAAACCAAAATTGTTGTGTTCATCTTCCTTGATGATTCTCATTTGTCATATACAACTCTAATTATTTCGCACAATTGTTTAGGAAAATACTATCTCGTTGACTCAGCATATCCAAATACTCTTGGATATTTAGCTCCATACAAAGGAAAGGAAACTCATCGTCATATCCCACAGTTCAGAAAATATGGCCCACCTAAAGGAGTGAAGGAACGGTTCAACCATCGACACTTATCTTTACGGATGACAGTGGAGAGAACTTTTGGAGTCTTGAAGGGAAGATGGAAGATATTGGCCGACAGAATGTCGAAAATGAGACAAGAGTAGCAGCCGGAGATAATTGTTTCTTATTGTACCTTGCACAATTTTATTATTCTGTATAACAAGCGCATATTAATCTCAGCAAAGGAACCAAATTTAGAACGACCACCAAATATTCAATTGTATCACGATAGCAACAAAATTACAATGGATAAACTTAGGGATGAAATAGCTGTAATGCTTTCCTCGCATACAGTTTGACAGTTTTTATATATGCTTCAGACAAACATGAACAAAAGCTCTGTATTATAATTTGAAAAGTATGGTCACCTATAATAATATATATTCCATGTCAAAACTCAAATATAATTTACGTCATTATATTATGTTTTACATTTATGTAAATATTGTGTTCATAAGATATTTATAAATTTTGTATATTGGTGGTATCATTAAAAAAATATACATATTTTTGTAACTAAAATAAATGAATGTTATAGAAAATCTATGAGATGTAAGAAGATGTAAGAAGATGTAAGAAGCTGTAAAAAGATGTAAGAAGATGTAAGGAGCTCTAAGGAGATGTAAGAAGCTGTAAGGAGATTTAAACTCTCAGCTAAATTCTAAAAAACGCGAAATAGAACACGCCCGTAATGTAAGGAGTTCTTTCCCAGTTTTCTCAAACTCCTACTCCTCTACAACTACAATATCATCTTTATTTAGGATTTCCAAAAAAATACAATATATATTAAACACAGTTTAGTAGCAAATACACAATGTGGACTTTTCCACCTCATCTTCCAAGTTCTCTCAAACTCCTCCTCCTCTATAACTACAATATCGTCTTTATTTTAGATCTCCAAAAAAAAATACAATATATACTAAAACAATGTAATGGCAGATACACAACTTCCATGTCTCCACTAAAGCACAATAACTTCATCTATATATTTCATCCCTCTAACGGCGCTACATTTTTTTGCTTTCTACTTTCTCAAAACACATAATCGGTTCCTTTGTTAGGCCCCCTTCCACTGAAAAAATGCATTATCATAAGAAGGTAACATCTTGCATGATATACTAATATTCCAATTTATGAAATACATAGTCTTATGATTGATAAACCAATGAATGTTCAGTGTTTGACATATTTCACTGATGAATGTTCAGTTGTTCCAATTTATGAAAGTTTATATAAAGTATAGCAAAAAACCTTATAATTATGAATTAAGATTTGAATTAATGTCATGTTAACATATTATATCAAATTTTCAGAACATAATCCCATGAAAAAATTTGGACTCAATAACAAAGCACAAGTTAATTAAAAGAAGCAAAAGTCCATATAGTAAATTATAAAAAATAACCTGATAATTATAAATTAAGATATGAATTAATGTCATGTTAACATTTTATATCAAATTTTCAGAACATAATTCCATACACAAATTTGGACTCAAACAACGTACAAGTTAATTAAAAAAAGCAAAAGTTTATATAGTAAGGTATAAAAATTGTCAGCCCCGTACACAAAAGTTGTTAGCATGATGTCTTTTCTCTTTCGGTGTGAGAAGGGCACATGATGTGGTTTGATATTTTTCATTTAAAATATAACTATCATTAGCTAAGTCTAATACTATTGTCAAAGCTTGGAGCTTGAGGATTATCAACACATAATTAATTTTTAATGGCATAGTGATTACATTTAAAGTGTTCAAAAGTAATGAAGCAAAAAAAAAAAAAAATTGGTCTATACAGTGAGCTGTTCTATACATTTTTTTAATGAAAATTGTTATTATGGAAATAACACATTTCAATACAAAAAAAGTGAGTACATATCAAAATTTGCAATCCATAATTTCATATCATACAACTGCCCTTTTTAAGAATAAAAAGTGAGAAGACGTTAATGAAGGATCTGTATAAGTAATGAAGTTCCACATGACTAAAATATGAGATTTTATTTCAATTAATTGTGCATATAATTTTTCTCACATAGTAATGAAAACTCCATGTGGAAGAGCTGATAGCATTAGAAATAGGCTACAAACTAGACTTGATAGACATAATGCGAGATGCAGGCTATTTAGCATATGTCATCCAGATCAAATATAGTCAAAGCTCGTTGCAAAACACGAGTGCCACCAAGTAGAATATAGGGCAATTTAGTTAGAAATTGTACGTACAAATTCACCTATCAGAAGGTTCTTGGGTCATTGGAATTTCTCGGGAACTCTAGCTAAAGCGACCATGTGGTTGGATGACAGAGTTACAAAAATCAGTATTTCCCAATATCGATCCATGATATGCTGTCAAAGTGGTCGTGTTATATTGCCTGCAATACCCCCACCTCCTTCGTTGCTAAATACATTATTGAATCAATCGAGTTTCCATGATAACATAAGGACACTAACCCCATGTTATCATTCACATCTATTCGTGGATCTATTGATCACTCTGTAATGGATGAATTTGGTCCTTACTCCTTCATAATATGTGGGAAAAATTATTATCGGATTGGTTCATTACTTCTTGTAGAAGGACATAAGCCAAAATTTGCTCAGCTATATATCTATGACAACTGATAAAGTTAGAAATTGATGCAGAGCTTTGACTAGTCAAGAAAGTGTATGTGGAGTTGATCATATAACCTTACAGGTCTTACAATGCATGCTCAATGATGTTAACCCTTACGTGAGGATTTTTGAAAATGTACGAGATATTCAGTAGGCTGATAATGTTGTTGATTTAAGAATTCGCATTAGCAAAACACGTCCTAGACGACAATATACCACGCCTACTGTAGATAAAGTTGTTGCTCTTTATGGTGGGGGTGACTATGCACGAGAAGAGGATTGAGACATCATTGTTCGCAAAATAGATGGCAATTCATAGCGAATATATGAAACTCATTCGATCATATATGCCTCTTCAATATTCCTTGGTATTTCCATATGGAACAAATGGTTGGTCACTCAATATTTCATGTGTTGAAGGATCAAGCAGTAATCGAAAAAATGTGACAATGAGAGAATTTATTGCATTCCTCGTGCACTATAGACTTGATGAAGGGAATATTTTACTTCGATGTGGTAGATTGTTCCTCTAATTTGTTGTTGATTGCTATACTATGACTGAGGCTTGGAGGTTAAGATATTTTAGGGGCCACCAAGGTACACTACGAGGAAAACTATATAGTGGCTTGAAAGATGTTGTTATAACTTAAGAAAATGATACTTATGTGGTAGGGAAGAGGTTAATATTACCTACATCATTTACAGGAAAGCCACGTTATATGAGACAACACGTTTTGGATGCAATGGTCATATGTAATCAAATGGGCTATCCAGATTTTTTTGTCACATTCAGTCGCAATCTAAACTAACCTGAAATTCAAGAAGCTTTGTCGCGACAGCCAGGCTAACATGCAAATAACCGGCCAGATATTGTTGCTTGCATTTTTGGCTTAAGGCTAAAAGCGCTAAAACAAGACCTTAAATAGAGGAATCTATTTATAAAAGTCATTGCAGGTATGATCATCCTCACACCATGTTATTAGTGTTAGCAAAATTGAATTCCTTCTCACTTTAATCATGCTAATTTATTATGTTACTATATTCTTTGTTCATGTATTCCATCTACAAATATCTATGTCAATAAATTTCAAAAATGAGGACTGCCGTATGCCCATATACTTCTGACCTTTGCAAGTAAGGATAAGTCAATGTGTGTAGAGGACATAGATCATGTCATATGTGCAGAGCTCCCTAATATAGATATTGATCCCCTTGCATTTGAAACTGTCATGAGGCATATGATTCATGGTCTATAGGATACTTGTATTCCTTATGCTCCATTGTCAAGTTATAATTCATGCATGTTTTTAATAATTAATTTGATTATATTATGTATATTATTTTATCTAAATTACTTTATTTTATATATTTTTTTAGGTTAAGCATTAATAAAGAAAGAGGAGAAGAGAAGACGTTGAAGTTCAGGTTTTATTTACTGAAGGATTTTACAAGCGCATTTATCAAGTCGATCCAAAAAATAATGATTTATGAAAAATATATTTTCATAAGGATTTATTTGGGCTTGGATTACTACTCCTAATTGAAAAGAAATTAGAAGACTTGGAAGAGAAGGAGCCCAAAGAAAAAAACCCTAGTAGAATAATACTATAAAAAAAAGCCTACCTCTCCCCCTCTAAATCCACTCACCTCACCCACCTATTCACGCAATAGCACCACGGCACCTTCACGAAATATCATCACCATCTCCAGATCATCTTCGATCATCAGTACACCATCATCATCGTGATCCCCATCTCACGCAACCACCTCTCTAAAATCCTCTCACTCCTAACCTCCTCATCCCACATCTCACGCATCATCTCCATCATACCCCATCTTCTCACAATTCCTCACAGCATCATAATCACTCATCATCATCACCTACCCTCATCTCGAGGCCAAGTAGTGTTATCCTATTTTTTAATTTTTTTGTTTAGTTTATTGTTAAACATGAAAGCTTTGGCTAATTGTTGTGATTTTATTTTTAATATAAGTCAGTAATTTCTTTATTTTTAGTATAATCTATTTGAAACCATTCTAAATTAATTATTTTGAAGTAAGTTTTATGCTTTATTATCTAGTTGATTTTTATTCATAATTCTATAATAATTAGTATTTATCGTTTATAATATTCGTGTTAGATTAATTAGAATGCATGCTAATTAGTTTAATATGAATTCATATGATAGTTTAAGAGGCTTTAGCACGTAAAAGTTATAGGCTTTTAGGCATAAGTATCACCCTAATTAATCATGGATAGCTCAAAACTCATCTCTTTTAATTAGGTAATCAGTATAGATCTTTGTTAAATTAATTTATTTATAAATTGGTTATAAGGTGTTAGATGATATTTTTCTAATACTTAATGCTCTAATTTAATTAAATTCTTGTGCTGGTGTTAGGATTATCAAAACTAGTAGAGTTTATATTAGGGCTTGACCTAAATAAACTATAATATAAAAAAGGGGAAAGATCCGCTAGTGGATGTCTTCTATAGTCTAACTCATGTATAAATCAATTTGTGTGCTGATGATAAATATTAATTTGCATGGTGGATATAGATTCTGCTAAGTGTTTTTCATAAATTTGGTATCTTTGATAATTATTTGTTACTTTTTAGTTAATTTCTTTAGTTTGTCAATTTTAATTCTCAAATTTATAAGTTTTAATATAAATTTCGTTTAACCCCTCCAAAAGAGTAGTCTTTTAGGAGTGCCTTGGTAATTTTAGATTAGTTATATTTCGGTTTCTAGTGTGATTAAAATTTTCAGGTTTATTCTCTATTCTATTATGCCATTTATCTACCAGTTTGTTAGAAATTAGGCTAAAAATAGTCTCTCTTGTGTTTTTTTATATTTTATTTCATTTTAGGGTTTATTTTGTATTCTAATATGTTACTATTTAATTTCATAATTTTTCAAAATTATTTCATGAGTTTAATGCATGCAGTTTTTTTGTTATAATAAATCTAAAAATTACATTTTTAATTTTTAATTTACATTCTTAGGATTTTATTAAGTTTGGAAAATTATATTCTAAAATTTTGTGCTTTTGTTATTTATTTTTGCATTTATATTAGTGTAGTTTATTATTTCTCTAATTTCATTATTTATTTTCTATTGCAATTTTTCTATTTTAATTTTTCTGAATTGAATTACATATAATTTTTGAGATATAAAGTTATATACTTGTAGAATATTAATTTAGATTACTTTCTGTAATTTTTAATATTAATTTTATGCTTGTTATTTTCATTTTTAATTTTCAGTCTAATATTGTGTGATTATTTCTGTTTTTATTTTTCTAGAATATTTAGGATAACTATTTACTGTTTTTATTTTTAGAATATTTAGGGGCAATATTAAGTAATTTTTTTAAATTTTTACTTGTTTAATTTGGTTTGTTTTAGTAACATAAAGAAAAGGTAAAATAAATTAGAGTAGTAAAGTTAATTAGAATTAAACTAGCTTATTATCATAATATTTCCTCGTAGGATCGATCCTTACTTTCCTATGCTATAAATCTTATTTATAAATCAAAGTAATGGTTTAATTTATAGCTCTATGACAAGCTGTACAAATTTTAGTGCCATTGCCGGGGAAAGAAAATAAAATCGTTAGTTTGCTTCTAATTAGTTTTACTACTTTTATTATTTTGTTTTAACTCTAGTATTTTAGTTTTATAGGTTGTTTTAGTTTATGAGATTAAGGAGTGGTCACATGATCGAAGAGAAAAAGGAGCATACGTTTGAGGTGTTTGAAAGTAAAGTAAGTGATTCTGAATTTGTAAGCTCCGAATCGGTAAGTAGGGAAGTTATTAAAGTTGAGATGGTTACTTTACGTGAACTTGCTGCACCTAATTTGGAAACTGAACATTTGTCTATTACTTATCCTATTTTAGACCAACCACTTAGGCTTAACTATGGATTTTTAAATTTGCTGCCTAAGTTTCATGGATTGCCTGGTGAAGACCCATATCGCCAGATTAATGAGTTCATCATTACATGTTCGACCACGTAACCTAAGGGTATCACCCTAGACCAAATTAGATTGAGGGTCTTTCCTTTCTCACTTTAGGATAAGGCCAAAAACTGGTTATATGACTTACTCCCTGCTACATTCACTGCATGAACCCAAGTTCATAAAGCATTTTTAGAAAAAAAATTTCCCGCATCTAGAATTAGATCCATTAGAAGAGAAATATGTGGAATTAAACAAATAAATAGGGAAACTTTCAATGAGTATTGGGAATATTTTAATAGATCATGTGCTAGTTGTACCCAACATCAAATTTCTGAGCAATTATTGATTCAATATTTCCATGAAGGTTTATTACTTATAGATAGAAATATGATGGATGCTGCTAGTGGGGGGCTTTGGTTAATAAGACTCCAGCTCAGGCTAGGAAATTGTTTAATATCATGGGGCAAAACACTCAACAATTTGAAATTAGGGAAACCCAGTATAGAAAGGTCAATAAGCTCAATTTAGGTCTATCTGTAGAGATCCAATTGTCTTAGATCACTGTTATGCTGAACAAACTCGTTACTGGAGGAGTTCATAAAGCAGTGGTGTGTGGTATTTACTGTTTAGAAGGGCATGCTACTGATGTGCGCCCTGCACTTTAAGGGGGTAATGTGAATGCTATGTTTTCTAACCAAGGCCAAAAGAAGTATGACCTACACTCCAACACTTATAATAAAGGATGGAGAGACCACCCTAACCTTAGGTATGGACCTAGGAATAACGTCCTAGGTTTTGACCAACTATCACGTCAACCATCTGCTCAAGATAGAACAAATTTCCTTTTTGAGCAAGTCATAAAAACGATAGAAGACTAGAAAAAGGAGGTTGACACTAGGTTTCAGAACATAAAGATAACTCTTAAACAGGTCCAGGAGAGACAAACTGCTACTGATACCATAGCAACCTTCAGGCCCAAATACAACATAGGTTGCCATCTCAACCATTCCAGAACCTGAAAGAAAATGTGAGTGCCATAACACTTAAGAGTGGGAAAGAGTTGAAGGAACCTAGGAAGAATAGAGAGGTAGAGCATGAAATAGAGGTTAACAAACCTAAACCTAACTAAGATCAAGACACCAACTCTAATGTTAAGGAAGTAGGTGAGGATAAGAAGAAACCTTACAAGCCATTACCACCTCTTCCTAGTAGACTGAGAGGGAAAAGCCCTAAGGTAGATGAGGCAATTCAAGAAATCTTAGCAACATTTAGGAAGGTAGAGATCAGCATTCCTCTCCTAGATGCTATAAAGCAAGTGCCTCGTTATGCCAAGTTCCTTAAAGAGCTTTGTACTGCAAAACGTAAACTGAAAGCAAACAAAAGGTAAGTGTGGGGCAAACGTGTCTACTATTTTTCAAAAGAAGCTTCCCCTTAAATGTAAGGACCCAGGTGTATTCTCTATTCCTTATAAAATTGGAAACCTCTCTTTTGAAAAAGCTATGCTTGATTTAGGAGCTTCCATTAATGTGATGCCTAGGTTCATTTATGATAAACTACATTTAGGAGAGTTCAAGAAAACTGATTTAATTATTCAGTTAGCTGATAGGAGTAATGCATACCCAGATGGAGTTTTAGAAGATGTCTTAGTCCAAGTCAATGAGCTTATTTTTTCTGCCGACTTTTGTATATTGGACATGGGTCATGCATGCCATGATGTTCCCATATTGCTTGGTAAACCATTCTTAAAATATCTAGAACAAAAATAGATGTGCATGCAGGAACACTGACTATGGAATTCGATGGTGAAATTATTAAGTTCAATATTTTTGATGCTATGAGATTTCCTGCTAATGCGAACTGTCTGTGTGCACTTGATGTGATTGATGAATTGTCCCAAGATGTTTATGAACTATCTTATGATGATGAATTGTTAACTGTACTTACTCAAGGTTTGAATCAGTTTATATTTCATAATGTGCCTTACGATATTAATAATGAGTTAGTGGACAACATAGAGTCTTTGTTGCAATTGCATGTAGTTGATAGACCTAGGAAGCTAGATTTGCCTGAAAGTCTTGCGAAGATGCTACCCTCTCGCATTTCACCCCCTAAACTAGAACTAAAACCATTACCTGAAAATCTTAAGTATGCTTATTTAGGGGATCATGGGACCTTACCTGTTATAATCTCTAGTGCACTTGCATCTGAACAAGAGGATAAACTTATTAGGGTGCTTAGAAAACATAGTGAAGCATTAGGGTAGACTTTAGTAGACCTTAAAGGACTTAGCCCCATATTATGTTCACATAAAATCACATTAGAATCAGATGCTAAGCCTAAGATAGACCCTCAACGAAGACTAAATCCACCTATGATAGAGGTAGTTCAAAAAGAAATTCTTAAGTGGTTAGATGCTGGAGTAATATATCCCATCGCTGATTCTGAATGGGTTAGTCCTATCCATGTGGTTCTTAAAAAGGGGGGAACAACACTAGTGCAGAACAAGAGAAGTGAGTTAATACCTACTAGAGTCCAGAGTGGTTGGAGAGTGTGCATTGACTATAGGAAGCTTAACAAGGCTACAAAGAAGGATCATTTTTCATTGCCCTTTATGAACAAGATGTTAGAGAGATTAGCTGGGAGGTCATATTATTGCTTTCTTGATGGATATTCAGGTTATATTTAGGTTCTTATAGCTCCTGAGAATAAGGAAAAGACTACTTTTACCTATCCTTTTAGCATTATGCTTTTAGAAAGATGCCTTTTGGTCTATGTAATGCACTTGCTATATTTCAAAGATGTATGACGAGTATTTTTTCTGATTTTATCACCAAAATTATGGAAGTTTTCACGGATGATTTTACTGTACATGGTGATTCATTTGATGAGTGCCTGCATCATCTTACGTTAGTATTTAAGCATTGCATTGAGACTAATTTGGTGCTTAACTTTAAAAAGTGCAATTTTATGATGGAACATAAAGTAGTTTTAGGTCAAGTAGTGTCATCTAAGGGATTAGAGGTTGATAAGGCTAAAGTCGAAATCATTCAATCTTTGCCCTATCCACAGTGTGTCAAGAAAGTGAGGTCATTTCTTGGTCATGTTGGCTTTTATAGGAGATTTATCAAGGATTTTTCTAAGATCGCCTCTCCTTTATGTGCTATACTTGTAAAGGATGCTTTATTTGATTTTAATGAGGACCGTAGGAGAGTTTTTGACTAATTGAAGTTGAAATTGACCTCGACTTCTACAATACAATCCCCAGCTGGGCATTGCCTTTTGAGCTGATGTGTGATGCTAGTGATAAGGCAGGAGGGGCAGTCTTAGGTCAAAGAGTAGGGAAAGTACCTCATGTGATTTATTATACTTCCAGAACTCTTGACTCAGCACAGTGTAACTACACTACTACAGAAAAGAAAATGTATGCTATTGTTTTTGCTCTAGAAAAGTTTCGTCCTTATCTGTTGGGTGTTACAGTTGCTGTTTATACTGATCATTCTGCTATTAAACATCTGTGATGTAACAATGACTCAAAGCCTAGATTGATTAGATGGGTCCTGCTACTGCAAGAATTCTAATTGGAGATTAAAGATAAAGCAAGAGTTGAAAATTTAGTAGCAGACCATCTAGGTAGGCTACACAATGGGGAGAGTGGAAATCCATTGAGTGATTATTTTCCTGATGAGACTTTATATGCTAGCACTGATAAGCTGCCTTAGTATACTGATATAGTTAATTATATAGTAATCAAAACCTTTCCTATAAACTTATCTAGAGCCCAAAAGGAGAAGATAAGAGCTCAATCTAAATATTATGTTTGGGATGAGCCATATTTATGAAAATTTTATAGAGATCAGATTATAAGGCGTTGTGTAGATGACAGTGAATTTCATTCAATCTTATCCTTGTGTCACTCTTCTAAAAGTGGCAGACATTTTGGACCCAAAAGAACGGCACACAAAGTTCTTAAATGTGGATCTTATTGGCCTACTATTTTTAGGGATGCCTATGAATTTTACAAAAGATGTGAAGCATGCCAAAAGATAGGTAATTTATTTAGAAGGAATCAAATGCCTCTGCATAATGTTTATGTTTGTGAAATTTTTAATGTATGGGGTGTTAATTTTATGGGAACTTTTCCCCCTTCTTTTGGCTTTACTTACATTCTTATGCTTGTTGACTAATAGAAGTTGTAGCTACTAGAGCTGATGATGCTAAAACTGTGGTAAAACATGTTAAATCTCTCATTCTACATAAATATGGAGTTCCTAAAGCAATCATCAGTGATAGGAAAACACATTTTTATAATAGATCCTTAGGTGCCTTGCTAGCCAAATATCATGTAACTCATCAGATGTCTACTGGTTGCCATCCCCAAACAAGTGGTCAAGCTGAAATCTCCAATAAAGAGATTAAGGGCATATTAGAAAAGGTTGTTAGATCAGGTAAGAAAGATTGGAGTCTTAGGTTAGAAGAAGCTCTCTGGGCCTATAGGACTGCATATAAGACACTTACAGGTATGTCACCTTATAGGTTAATTTTTGACAAATCACGTCATCTCCCTGTAGGATTGGGGCACAAATCATATTGGGCTATAAAACAATGCAGTCTAGACTATGGCTTAGCAAGGAAGGAGCGTAAGTTACAATTACAGGAATTAGAAGAGATTCACCTGGAAGCTTATGATAATTCAGTGATCTATAAAGGTAAAGCCAAAACTTTTCATGATGCTAAGCTTAGTAGGAAAGAATTTCAGGTGGGTGAAAAAGTATTGTTATTCAACTCAAAATTGAGACTCTTTCCTGGTAAGTTGAACTTTAGATGGCTAGAACCTTTTATGGTAGTAAAGACTTATGCACATGGTGCTGTTGAGGTCAAATCCTTTGCTACTAACAAGATTTTCAAGGTAAATGATCACAGGTTAAAGCACTTCTATGAAGGAGATCAGGTATGCTTAGTGGAAGAGATCCAACTAGAAGATCCATGAGCTCATTTGGGTCGAGCCAACGGCAGTAAACAAAGGCGTTGGTTGGGAGGCAACCCAATATTTTTTTTAGGGAAGTACCCATTTAATTTTACTTTTATCTTCATTATTTCTATCTTTTTGCATGCATTGAGGACAATGCATAAATTAAGTATGGGGGTTGCATCCTACATTTAGTTTCTGCAGTATTCATTCTTGATTTAACCGAAAAAACCAAAAAAAAATTGTGATTTTCTTATAAATAATGCATGAATATGAGTTTATACTAGGCTTTCTCGCTTAAAAAAATTTTTTTTAGCTATTTTTAGTTTATTCTTCTATGACTGAAGACTTCTGAGCATACTAACTGTCATTCAAAGAAGTTTAAGTTGATCCTCATATATTTCTGTAATGAGTAACTATCATGATTATCCATGTTATTTGATCATGTTATATAGCCGATTCAGAGGCAATAAAATAATGACCTAGTCTATTTCCTAGACTATTGAATTAGTAGAATAACTCATTAAAATTGTGACTTCTCTTGTCTTATAGAAGGAAAAAAAAAAAAAGAAAAAAAAAGGGTTAGATTACCAACATGGGTAGGAATAGGTGGCTCGGCACCTTTTCCCCTTAAGTTTAGATCTCAAGTTGAATCTTATGTATGAAGTAACCCATGGTTGGAAGAGTCATGCCCCTTTTTCAGCAGATCAATAACTCATACCATACTAATAGCCAATAAAAAAATAAATAAAATAATGATGAGAACAAATTATTTGCCCAGAACCTCTGCTATGGTGAGTGTGAGTCAGGGAGTGTTTAATTTCTAAGACCCTATGTGGGCCTCGAATATGTGCGCAATTGGCGTTTGAATTAAAAAAAAGAGAAAAAAATTACAAGGTAAGTTTAGCATCAATTTTAATGAGTTATTTCTTCTAGTTCAATTGTCTCTATAGCCATACCGTACTTCAATTTTTCTATCGTAAACTTTTTAGACCTCTTGATTAGAGTATGCATGCTTAAAAGAGAAGGATGATTATTACTCTTGTTACTTCATTAAAGAAATATTGTGGGGCTGATGAAGAAACACTCTGATGGTAGTTAGATGTTTAGTAGTTATCCACTTGTTCGAAGAAAAACTAATTAATTTTGAATAAAACTGTTTTTAAAGCAACCCAACGCCTAATACAAATATCATATTTATGCATGACTTTATAATAAAGAAAGAGGATAGTTCTTAGGTCGAGTCCCAGATTTCCTTACACGAGGACGTCCAAAGTCTAAGTGTGGAGGAATTTTTTAAGTCATAATTCATGCATGTTTTTAATAATAAATTTGATTATCCTATATATATTATTTTATCTAATTTACTTTACTTTATATATTTTTTTAGGTTAAGCATTAATAAACAAAGAGACGTCGAAGTTCAGGTTTTATTTACTGAAGGATTTTACACGTGAATTTATCAAGTCAGTCCAGAAAATAATAATTTATGAAAAATATATTTTCATAAGGATTTATTTGGATTTGGATTATTACTCCTATTTGAAGAGAAATTACAAGACTTAGAAGAGAAGGAGTCCAACGAAGAAAACCTAACAGAATAATACTCTAAAAAAACCTACCTCTTCTCGTCTAAATCCACTCACCTCACCCACATATTCACGTAGCAGCACCACGACACTTTCACCAAATATCATCACCATCTCCAGATCATCGTCGATCATCATCACACCATCCCCATCTCATGCCACCCCCCTCTAAAATCCTCTCACGCCTAACCTTCTCATCCTACATCTCACGCATCATCTCCATCATATCCCATCTTCTCACCAATTACTCACAACATCATAATCAATCATCATTATCGCCTACCTTCATATCAAAGGCAAGTAGTGTTATTCTATTACTATTTTTTTTATTTTTTTGTTTAGTTTATTGTTAAACATGAAAGCTTTGGTTAATTGTTGTGATTTTATTTTTAATATGAGTGTGTAATTTTCTTGTACTTAGTATAATCTATTGGAAACCATGCCAAATTAATTATTTTGAAACAAGTTTTATACTTTATTGTTTAGTTCATTTTTATTCATGATTCTATAACGATTAATATTTATCATTTATGATATTCGCGTTAGATTAATTAAAATGCATGCTAGTTAGTTTAATACGAATTCATATGATAGTTTAAAAGGCTTTAACATATAAAAGTTATAGTCTTTTAGGCATAAGTATCACCCTAATTAATCATGGATGGCTCAAACTCATTTATTTTAATTAAGCAATTATTACAGATCTTTGTTAAATCAATTTGCAGGTAAATTGGTTACAAGGTGCTAGATGATATTTTTCTAATATATAATGCTCTAGTTTGATTAAATTCTTGCACTGGTATTAGGATTATCAAAACTAGTAGGATTTATATCAGGGCTTGATCTAAATAAACTATAATATAAGAAAAAACGGGAAAGATCCACTAATGGGTGTCTTGTATAGTCTAACTCATGGATAAATCGATTTGTGTATTGATGATAAATATTGATTTGCATGGTGGATATAGATTATGCTAAGTGTTTTCCATAAATTTGGTATCTTTGATAATTATTTGTTCCTTTTTAGTTAATTTCTTTAGTTTGTCAATTTTAATTCTCAAATTTATAAGCTTTAATATAAATTTCGTTCCCCCCCCCCAAAAGAGTAGTATTTTAGGAGTGTCTTGGTAATTTTAGATTAGTTATATTATAGTGTGATTAAAATTTTCAGATTTATCATCTATTCTACTTTGCCATTTATTTACCGATTTGTTAGAAATTAGGCTAAAAATAATCCCTTTTGTGTTTTTTAGTATTTTATTTCATTTTAGGGTTTATTTAGTATCCTAATCTGTCATTATTTAATTTCAAAATTTTTGGAAATTATTTCATAATTTTTCAAAATTATTTCATGAGTTTAATACGTGCAGGTTTTTTTGTTATAAAAAATCTAAAAATTAGGTTTTTAATTTTTATTTTATGTTCTTAGGGTTTTGGTAAGCCTAGAAAATTATATTTTAAAATCTAGGTCTTTTTTTATTTATTTTTGCATTTATATTAGTGCAGTTTATTATTTCTCTAATTTCATATTTTATTTTCTATTTTAATTTTCTGTGGTTAATTTTTTGTTTTAATTTTTCTGAATTTAATTACATATAATTTTGGAGATGTAAAGTTATAGACTTGCAGAATATTAATTTGGATTACTTTATGTGATTTTTAATATTAATTTTCTACTTGTTATTTTCTGTTTTAATTTTCAGTCTAATATTGTGTGATTATTTTTGTTTTTATTTTTCCAGAATATTTAGGATAACTGTTTACTATTTTTATTTTCATAATTAAATTTATAATATTTATGGGCAATATTAAGTAATTTTTCCATATTTTTACTTGTTTAATTTGATTTGTTTTAGTAATATAAAGAGAAAGTAAAATAAGTTAGAGCAGTTAAGTTAATTAGAATTAAACTAGCTTATTATCATAATATTTTCTCGTGGGATCGATCCCTACTTTCCTATACTATAAATCTTATTTATAAATCAAAGTAGTGGTTTACTTTGTAACTCTACGACAAGCTTTACATCCATGCATGGATGGTGGCACTTGCATGGCACATTATCCCAAGATCTTTTGTAATGATACCGTTGTTGAAGAAAATGATTTTGTTAGATATAGGTACATGGATGATGGTAGAAGTGTAACTATCCATGGTAAGAGTATTGACAATAGATGGGTAGTACCATATAATTGCGATCTCTATGTCAAATATGATGCACTTATTAACATCGAACATTGTGCACAAAAAAAGTCATTAAGTATCTTCACTAGCACATGTATAAGGGACCTGATCGAGCAACCATTGTTATTAAAGTTAATGTTTAAAATGTAGAAAAATAGAATAGGTCCTCATTATTATAAAGTAGTTGATGAGATTAAGCAATACTTAGATTGTTGTTATGTGTCACTGGTGGATACCATTTGGAGAATATTTGAATTTGATATTACACATAGTTACCCATTTGTGGAATTATTGCAATACCATTTACCAGGCCAACAGTATGCCATATTCAATTATCATAATGAACTTCATCAAGTTGTCAATCTCGCAAGGGAGAGGATTTAAAACGGTGCACTTATACGGCATTGCCAACTTACTATGGTTGGAATAAATTATTGAAAAAATGGGCTAAACACAAACAAAGGGTATGTATTGGATGATTGCCATATACCCATCCACACATGGGAGAGAGATACTATCTTATAATGTTATTGCATATTGTTCAAGAAGCCACATCATTTTAGGAATTAAGAACAATTGATGACATCTTATATTCAACTTTCAAGGAAGCTTGCTTGGCACGAATGCTCCTTGATGACACTAATAAGTGGCATGAGGCACTAACAGAGGCATCAACATGGTCAATAAGGGCTCAACTAAGGAGTATGCTCTATTCAATGCTCATGCTTTCAGAGGTATCACACCCTTATCAACTATGGGAATAACATTGGGAAGACCTTACTAATGATTCACAAATATGCATACAAAGAGACCTCATTGACCATGTTTTAGAGATAAGTGTTAAATAGAGGAGAAATCTCGAACTTTATGAAATTGAGTTGATTTTGAATAAAAATGGTTGGTCGTTGAAGAACTAACCTGCAATGCCTTTACCTTCGCCTAAAATGGTGCGATAACTTGGTAATAGGCTCATAAGAGAGCAACTTGATTATGATTAAGAAAAATAGAAAGAGAACCTTCACATATTGCTCCCGACATTGAATTTGGATCAAATACGAGTTTTTCAGTTAGTCACTCATTTAGATGAACGTGGCAGCAAAAGTTGTTCCTTTGTCCATGGTAGTGGGGGAACTAGAAAAATGTATCTTTGGAAAGCTATCATAACATATTTTAGGTCCAAGGGATTGATAGTGCTCGCGGTGGCATCCTCTAGTATAGTCGCATTGTTGTTAGCTTTAGGAAAAACATCTCATTCAATATTTAAGATCCCAATTGATGCAAATGAGACTTGCACTTACTCAATTTCCAAACAGATAGAATTAGCTTAACTAATTAGGGAGGTGTCACTCATCATATGGGATAAAGCTCCAATGACACATCGCTTCATGTTGGATGTAGTTGAGCATTCTCTGCATGATATTTACAATAGGAATCGACCATTTGTGGGAAAATGGTCATTTTTGAAAGTGATTTTACGCAAGTACTTTTGGTTGTTACCAAGGGGAGCAGAGCATATATTGTTGCATCTTTAATATAAAGGGCATCATTTTAGTACTATTGTAATGTTCGACATCTTAGGATCAAGATAAGACTCATGCATTCAAATTTAAGTCATGATGAACATGAGCGGTTGTGAAGTTTTGCAGAATGGAAGTTAAATGTTGGTAATAGTTTTATTCAAGGATATTCATTCTTAAGAGGTAGTGAGCCTGACTGGATAGAAATTTCTAAAGAATTTCTTATCAAGAATGATAGTAATGGCCTGAAAAACTTGATAGAATTCATGTACCCAAATTAGTTGACAATATAAAGATGATTCATATTTTCAAGATCATTGTATTTTGGCACCCATGAACACTGATGTGCATGAATTAAATAATAGAATTCTGGCAATGCTTCATGGTAATAGCTATATGTATATGAGTTTGGATAGATTCTTGTGAAGTAATAGTGATTTCATAATTTATGATATTAATCCACCTGAACTATTACACGATATGAACTTTTTAGGCTTCTCGAATCATGAAATTAAGTCGAAAGTTAGCGCTTCTATGGTTCTCTTGAGAAACCTTGATCCTTAATTGGGTTGTGTAATGGCACTCGCTCAATTATCGAAAGGCTTGGAAGTAAGGTAATTCAAGCAAAATCTTAACGGGCTGAAACATTGGACAAGCAGTAACTGTCCTACAAATTGACCTAACTCCTTCAACTAGAGACTCGCCATTTGCCTTAAAGAGGAGGCAATTCCCCTTGAAATTGGCTTTTGCAATGACAATTAATAAAAGCCAAGGTCAAACATTGCAATGTATGTGTGTTTATCTTCTTAAACATGTGTTCTCCCACGATCAACTATATGTCGTAATCTCTTACGCCACTTCCCCTTTAGGACTAAAGTTTTTGATTTACAACGAAAGCGATGTGCCTCATAATATCACTAAAAATATCGTCTACTTGGAAATTTTTCATGACATTCCTAACGCTTGGTTAGTCTCTTTCTGGATACATTAACATGTTTATTTTCACAATTACAATCACTTTGTTTATTATCATAGACATGGCAAATTCAACACACAGTTCTATCCCGATATGTGCGATCAACCCGTGCAACAAATCTGTGTTAATGTTCATTCATCTTATGCAATGCATGTACGTACGAACATACGAGGAATGTAAAATATGGAAAGTCATATTCATGGATCATTAGGTATTTCAATAATTAAATTGTTAAATTTCAACCCACCCATACATATGTACATATTGTCAAGATACTACATTGTTTGCAGTGTGGTGAGATTTTAGGCATCATAGAAGGTGATAATAAGATTAATAAATGGATGGGCCTATTGATAGCCAACAAAGTTCATCCCATCTCTAGGCTATCAGTTGATGGTGCAACAGATAGAGAAAGAAATATTGTTACCAACAATTTAAGGTTGACTTTTACACCATCAACGACACTTCTTGAGGTTTTAAAGGATTGTCACGATATTCCCTACCAGCACCTACTGCTTTTTGTGCCATTTATCAATGTGTCATTAAATCTATAATCACATGACAATGTTATAGGTAACATCGTTAAAAAGTTAAATTTTTTTAGCCTATTTACACAAGTATATTTTTCTAAGTTGTTATGCTATCTTTATTTGCTTCAGTTACAGATGCTATCAGCATGGTAGTTGCTATATGGCCTTTCGAGAGAACAAAAAAGAAAGGCATGGCAAAGTGGGAAATGTTAGTATGTGATATGCAGTATGTATTTTCATTACTAATTTTTTTCGCTTTCTTATTAATGCATATTTATGTTCTAAGATTACTGCATATAACACATATACATAAGATGCATGCTTTGAGATTAACTTTGTGGGGAGATTTTGCGAAAGTTGAGGGCCCCCATCTTCACCACCACCTGTATTGTGAAAACATACTTCTGGCTTCTCAAGTGCATATGAGGAGCTACGAAGGTACACTTACCATCCAATTAACTATCACTTTTTTTGTAAAATTGTTTAATTTCGACATTATAATGGCATACTTTTGTATTATCCCCTTTTTTTAAAAAATTATTTATAGGGATATCAGTTTCTAATTTACTAACTAGTAGATTGTTGATTAGTCCTGAAATTGAAGTAACAAATGCCTTTGAAGGATGGTACTTACAAAATGTAACATAAAATACTTTTCGTAGTAAGTGCAAGTTTGCGATAGAACTCACACATAATATTTTTGTCGCGTGTATTAGGTACTATGCGACCAAAGGTTTGATGGCTCACTTTGATTTAATATGTGAGAGAACATTACGAATGGTTCATCTTGAGAAGTTAATTGCTGCTTAGAGGATCACATTGGATGAATCTGCATTGAGGTCAAATGTAAAAACTAGACACTCTGATTCTTATAATTTTAAATTTCATAGAAAACATTCGAATAATGTTATAGGTTTCCTATATATTGGTGAGATTTTCTAGCATTTTCGCATATGTCCAAGATATCTACTCGTTGTTCTGCGACGCTTGCACTAACGATGAAAAAAGTTCCCACACTTATGTATTTGCTCTAAATATGCCTTAATGTACATGTCCAAATCCACCAAATTTGACTCAAAAAAGGTTCGTCATAATTGGTTTTCTATTGTTATGTACTCTTCATTAGGCAATTTCATTTGAATGTTTATAGTAGATTCACTAACTTATTTAAAATTATAGGTACATTTTCATAGTTCTCTTGAGAGATCATACATGTCATAGAAGATTTATTGTTCTTCATGAGGCTGCACGATGCATATGTAGCATTGGTACTATACTTTAATCACTTTCTACACAATGTGTTGTGTGATTACATATTAGTAACAATCTTACATTTATGTTTTCCTCAGCCATGTGGTGACCTTTCATCGTATGCTATTCTAAATGATTATCCAGATAAACTATGGGTATTTATCAGTGAGCCTCTATGTCACCAAGAAATAGAACTACCTATCACTCTTATTACATCAGTCAACTAGGAGGAAGAAGTTTTCCACTTGAAAAATATCTATTCCAAGTACACCAACTAAACAATACGTACACATAAACTTTGTTTATATTAATGTTAGCAATTAAATGATTACTAACAAAAATATTTTCTATATAGGTACCAGAAGAGGAAGATGAGTCTTCGCCATCCTGCTGTACTCATTGGCTTATCATCATGTCATTTGCCATGGTCTTTATCTTCATATATATTAGAATCATTTATTTTCTACACTATTAATCTCAGTTGTACTGTATTCAGTTGATAATTTTTTACTTTTTTCGATAGCTACTTATCTTCTTATGTTTTTTAAGTTATAATATCAAATATGTGTGCAGTAGTTTAATGTTTTTCAATAACATAGATGTTCTAAAGGTCGATTTTATCAAGCACCGTGCACAGCACGATATATGAAAATGTTAGAATGAAAAATTGTTGTAATGTATATTAATTGCATGATTATAAAAATTAATCACCTACTTGTTTAATTTTAAAAGAAGTTAGAAATTAAATATGTGAAATTTACAATTGTGAAATTCTAATAAGGTGGAATTGAATGATTATGCACAAAGGATGAATATGTTAGAGCGAAAATGTCTTCTAATTTAAGAAAAGTGCATAATTAATTGAACTTTGAAATTAAATATGTGAAATTGAACTTTGAAATTAAATATGTCTATGTTAGAATGGAAAAGCCTTATAATATAAATTTTTTTATTACATTGCTTTATTTTAACATGCGGTAGAGATCTTATTTGTAATTTACAATGAAATTTGACTTACATGTATGTGTATATTAAATTAAACATATGAATTTTCCAATTTTAAACTTGTCATAAGTTGGAATATAACTATTATGCACAAAGGATGAATATGTTAGAATAAAAAAGTCTTATAATTTACATGTATGTAAAATAAATTAAACTTTGAAATTAGATATGTGAAACTAAACTTTGAAGTTAAATATGTCTAGAATGAAAAAGTCTTATAATGTAAATTCTTAGTTACATTGTTTAATTTTACATGTGTTAGATATCTAATTTGTAATTTACAGTGTTTATAAGTTAGAATTTAGCTTACATGTATGTGTATATTAAATTAAACATGTGAATTTTGCAATCTTGAAATCGTCGTAACTTGGAATGCAATTATTATGCTTAAAAGATGAATATGTTAGAATGAAAAAGTCTTACAATTTAAATGTGCATATTTAAATGTGCATAATAAATTGAACTTTGAAATTAGATAAGTGAAACTAAAGTTTGAAATTAAACGTCTTTGTTAGCATGGAAATTTCTTATAATGTAAATTCTTTAATTAAAATATTTAACTTTAATTACATGCTTGTAATGTGCTTTGACATGTTAAATCTCATATCAATATATGTGTAAAGATGTATGTTAGAATTGAAAATATGAATTCCACAATTGTTGATTAACTTGTAGGTGTGTACTTAAAATGGATCCTACTTAGCTACAATCCTTCATGAACTTATTAACCAGGGATAATTCACAACGAGAACTCGAGAACAACACGAAAATTCCCCCAAACCCTCCAAATTAACAATACCACCCGCAAATGCCATCAACAATATCCACCTCAATATTCTATACATTATCCACCCCCACAAAATATCCCACCATAAAGTCACAACGCCCACGAAATTCCCAACTTCAGCTACGGTTCAATGCCCCTGGCCTCCTTATCAACCACTACCACTTGATCGTACGACTTCATCAGCACCACGTCCTCCACCGAACCCCTCCAACAATGAGAGTTATGTAGTGGCTTCCAAGTGGATATTGGAAGAGGATTGCTGTTTATCCAAGTCGTGGATAAATGTAAGCATGAACCCCCTTATCGGGGCAGACAAAAAATGGGAATTTTGAACTAAGGTCGCCTACTCCTGCAACCAGCACACTCCCAAGGGAGCTATGAAGAGAACAACGAATGTGTGCAACGCTCGCATTGTAACTAAGCAACACTACTTGTGTCAAAGTGGTGCACTTGTGTGGCTCAGGCTTACCAGGTGAACCCAAGTGGGGCAAACAAAGATGACATTATCTAGAAAGCCCAAGATCTGTATGATATTATGGTGGGCAAATCCTTTGACCTTATGCATTGGTGGGTACTGTTGAATGATCAACCTAAATGGGAGGCCTGTTGCGATCAATCTACAGAAGCGTCTTCCAAATAGTTGAGGATAAATGAGGTGGGGGCGTACTCTAAGAGCGACACCCCCAGCACCCCCAGCACCCTTAGCGCTCCGGCAACTCCCGCCAGTGATGATAAACCAATTGAAGAAGTTGGTGCACTTATCCGCCCCATTGGACGAAAAGCCGTTAAAAGAAAGCTGAAGGAGAAAGCATAGGACCCAGTGTTGGATGTAGTGACTAGCGAGCTATCAACCTTAGGGACAGCAAATGTAAAGAATAACACTATGTTTGAAAGATATGTCCTAGTATAAGAGAAGAAGGCAGATGCAGCTCAAACAGCTGTTTAACTAAGAGATGTGTGATGAGGATCATGCTCGATATGGTCCTATTTACGAAGAAATTAGGAGTCGATACCACTAAACATCGTCCTCATCTGATTTTGACCCTTCTTTAGATTGAAACCCATTTTGTACTTAAAGGAATATGTTTGCTATGTTATGCTTATATTTTTTTCTTTTAAGAAATGTTTTTTTGTAATGGAATCTCTTTAAGTTGTGCAATGAAATAGTTATTTTTAATTTCATGGGTGAAAGTTAAGTTTACATTTTTTTATAGAAGTTTGTTTATATATATATATAATATATATATATATATATATATATATATATTATATATATATATATATATATATATATATATATATATATGATTCTAAATTTTACTTACATTTGTAACTAAATTATTAGCGCAAGAATTACGCAATGAGTGATCCATCTTCCTCATCATCATCATCATCATCAACCGATGGCTGAAGCTTCATACTAGAATCTTCTAGTGATGATTCACCAATGCTGAAAACTACACTCAATAATGAAACTACCGTGAAGGCATTAGAGTTAACTATGAAGATTAGACAAGTTAGGTAATAGAACAGAGCTTCATAATCGTTGCGAAGACGAAGAAAGAAGAAAAGATTTATAAGAATAGATTGACAAGAAGCACACGATCGCCTCTTTCGCAGAAGACTCAATCTATAACGAAACACATTTTTGTTGTAGTCGGATGTAGAAGCAATTGTTCCTTCACATAGTTGACGCCCATGGGAGTCGTTTTGAATACTTCCAGTTGAGGTACGATTATCCTGATAGGCATGGGTTATCGTTGCTCACTAAGTGCACCGCAACTTTGCGAATGTTGGCTTATGGTATATCGGCAGATTATGTCGATGAATACTTATAGATTGGTGAAAGCACGACTATGGGGTGTATGAAAAATTTTACAGTCGGATCATTCAAGTGTTTGAGGAAGAGTATTTAAGAAAACCAACTCAAGCTGATGTTGATCGTCTACTGCAAGTTGCAGAAGGCCATGATTTTCCCAATACGTGAGGAAGCGTTGACTGTATGCAGTGGGAACGAAGACCTGTCCATCGGGTTGGAAAGGAGTGTTTGCAATATATAGAGTCCCCACCTTAATTCTTGAAGCGATTGCTTCCTATGAATTTTGGATATGACATGCCTTCTTCGGGTGCCCGGGAAGCCTCAAAGATTTCAAAGTCCTTCACCAATCCGATGTTTTCCAACATCTGTACAAGGGTTGGGCTCCAAAATATCAATATGTCATCAATGGTCACAAGTATAATATTGGATACTTTTTATCCAATAGTATTTATCCAAGATGGGCGACCTTCATCAAAACTATCCCCCTTCCTCAAGGAACGAAAGCAAGTTTATTCGTCGAACGTCAAGAATATGTTAGGGAGGACATGGAAAGAGCATTTGGGGATCTATAAGCTCGTTTCGTTATCATTCGTGGCCCTGCTCGAAACGTGGATAAGGCTAAATTTGGTATGATAATGAAAATATGTGTTATACTCCACAACATGATCATTAAAGATGAACGTGATTCGTATGACCTTACTTATGATTGTGAAGATGTGGAGGACCCTACAACCTAATGTCCAATTGGACAATCATCCGTGCTACGTAGCATACTTTCGTAGAGTAGCACAAGTGTAGGACTCAAATGTACATGGCTACATGCACGTCTCCAATCAGACGTAGTTGAAGAAATATGGAATCGACATATGGCGCAACAAGGATCGCAATCTTAGTTGTTATGTGTTATCCATATTCTGCGTTGTATTTTCTTGAAAATGTCGAACCTTCATCTTGTACCTTTTTTTTTTAAATGTTGAACCATCATATTGTATTTTTTTAATGTCCATCCTCCATATTGCATTGGTTTTTAATTGAATTAATTTTTTTAATTGTATTCTATCTTCATTCACTCATTCAATCAGTAAAAACTAAATACTTTTTAACATATTCCACCATAAAAAAAATTAAGTAATCAATTTCTAGAAAATTTAAAATAAAATTAAACATTTTTCAGTCAAAAAATAAATATTCCTTTATTTGGAATATAAAAAATTATTCATGCAAGTTTTAAAGTTAAAATACAAATACAAAATTAAAATGATAAAAGTAATAAAAATATATTTAATGGTGGGTTCTGTAAAAAATATTTAGTTCAATTATTCTAAAATAAGTTCTATTAATTGAAAAATAATATAATGTAAGTATTAAAAATGTGAAGCAATCCTGAGTCACACAGAAACTGGAAATACTCTAAATGTAGGCTGGCCAGTAGCCACGAAGCCATCACCGCGTAAAGGCATCTTCCCCAAAACGGCCTCGACCGATTACGGGTCTAATCCACAAAATACAGCACACAAACTCTTGCCATTTTTCTGCCATATTCTCTCTCCTCTTAGCAGACTGAAGAGGTGAATAAACCGAGCGCATTTTCCCCACCTCCCTCTTCAGTCTTCTCAAAAAATGGGAGAACCCCAGCAATCGGAGCGCAACCAAACGGCTGTGACGGTCACCATCCCATCATACATGAAGGCGGTGTCGGGGTCGATCGGAGGGGTGGTAGAAGCGTGTTGTTTACAGCCGATTGACGTTATCAAGACGCGATTACAGCTTGACAGGTTCGGAACTTACAAGGGCATATTTCATTGTGGGGCTACTGTGGCTAAAACTGAAGGGGTACGTGCCCTTTGGAAGGGACTTACCCCTTTTGCCACCCATTTAACCCTCAAATACGCCCTCCGCATGGGCACCAATGCCTTCCTTCAGTCGACTTTTAGGGACTCTGAGACTGGCCAGCTTAGCTATCAGGCTCGCCTGCTTTCTGGGTTTGGGGCCGGTGTTCTTGAAGCCCTTGTTATTGTCACTCCATTTGAGGTCAGTTTCTGATCTTATGTTTCGTTTTTTTTTTTTTTTTTTTTTTGGGTAGCAAGTTTTTTGAGAGTTCGGTCAGAAATCAGAATCCCAGGTTGATTTTCTTTTTTTTCCCCCCCGGGTAATGGACACTTTTAGATCTTGCATATTCATTCTGGAGAGGCTGTTTGCTGGTGGATTAATTGTATATCATTTTCTGTCACTTTCGTCCTTGCTTCCGTGCGTCTTTTGACCCGTACTTTTTGCTGTATATTAAGAAGGTTTTAATTTGATATGCCTGGGGAGATGGGTTCATTTTGTTACCGTTCTTGGATACCCAAGTATAGTTTAATCTCGTACTGGTCTTTCTGATAAGTGCGATGGGAGTCTCTTTGTGATTACAGAGGTTAAGCAGGGACTTCAAGAAGAGGCATTAGGGTAGTGCTGTGGTATGGAATTGAAATCTCCATTTTGTCAATGATAGTTCCAAGAATGAGGATTAAAGACAATTCTTATATACAATTTAAATAATGGGCCAGTGGTAAAATTCGCCTAATCAGCCCTATATCACAATGGGGCAATTAAGAAAAAAAAGATTGAATCAAGTCATCAAGTATCAATGGGAGATCGTATAAAATATGGGCTTGTTCATGCATAAGTAGTGGCCATGGGTGATAAAATATGTGTATTAGAAGCCGAAGAAATATTATTTATGGCTGTTATGCATTTACTTTGCGCGAGTGTTTCTCAATTAAAGGCAATATAACATTTTGTATCCGTGATGCTCAGCGAGTAATATGCAGCAAGATTGTTAGAGAGAGAGACCTTGGGTTGTGGTAGAGGAGGTTATGCCAGCAAGCAGGTGGTTCAGCGCATGTATTTTGTTCATCTTTGGAGTCTGGACTTCTGTTTGGGAAATTTGGACTTAGAAGTTACTGATTAGCATATTGGATATGTGACTAGCTAGATCCAAAGTCGCAGTGAACTAAGATTCCTTCATTATAGAGCTGTAATATGTTAAAGCTTTGAGGTATAAGTGCAGCAAGACGACGTATCTGCTATTCAGGGGTAGAGCTAGGCTAATCTACTCCCTTCCCCTCAATGCATAGATATAGACTTGCCTATGCAGAACTTTTGGGCATTGTTCTGCTATGAATTGTTGCATTAGTTAATGTTTTGGGGAACTAATATTGTTTGGAGAGTTGATGGGTGAGGATTATTATGTTCTAGTGGCCACTTTAGAAATACGAGTGAAAAAAAAAAAAAAGGTCAATTTGACCTTCCCTTCAATATCACACTTCACTATCCTTGCTTAAATGTAAAACTTTACTGAGATCAAAACATTTTCAATAAAGACTTCAATTAAGGTTATGAATAAACTTTTGTGTCTGTTGATTTTAATTATTTCTCTGCTAGCTTGTTAATATCAACTATATTCAAGTGCAGAAGTGATGTAATTGAGCTTTGTAGTGATTTGTGGTGTCTAAATGATTTGCCCCAAAACAAAGATAGACATCATTTCTTCATATAATTGTTCTATCAAATGAGCAGCCTCTTGAAAGGCAATGTTTATGCTATAGGTTTTTCACTTCTTTGTTTATCTTTCTTTTCTTCATTTGCTTACGTGAAAGGAAAAAAAAAAAACGTAAATTACGTAGAGTCTAGACCATTGCTTTCAGAACAAGGGGGCACCTGCATGGGTTTGTCATTTGTAAGTTGGTGTGAATTCCAACTCCTGTTGTTTGCTTCCAGGTATAATGGAAGGAGATAGATTAGAAGACATAATAAATTGTAAAGAGAAATACTCCATAAAGGGTGGTGATGGTATAAAAGAACAGCAGCAGACACCAAATATTCAATCTGCTACAAAGGGGTCCGGGGAAGTCTAGGTTTGTGTCGCCTTGCCAATTACCCCTGCTATGAGTTCCTAGAGAGATTTTGTTGAAGACAGTAGGAAACCCTGTGGGTGGAGCCAAATACCTCCACAAAGCTTACGGAACTTGGTACATCCTGAAGTGGCGGTATTGTTACACGTAAAAAATTAGGTATCTTCAGACACCTGTGACTGTAGTTCTTGTTCATGCAATGTCTATCCTCTTTTATTTTCTGTTTCCCTCTTGCTGAACTTTGAATGTCTTTAAATTTCAATCTTCTAACATACTTAAGGATTACCTCTGTTTCGAAAACCTGAGATTTATGTTCATCTCATGTCTATCCTTCGTTACATTGTTCCCCCCTTGCTGTCAACAATATACTTCTGTTAATCTCCTCCAGCATCCATTGTTCATACTTCAGAAAGTGCTGCGAGCATGCCATATTAAAAAGCACTGAGGTTCTGATATCATTATTGTTTTTCTTCTCTTTCAAACTTACAGAATCCTCTTGATCTTAACCGGCCAAGTGCCCTGGATTTTCAACATCATAGAACAAAGCTAAAAAGTAAATTAATGTTTATTATTGTAAACTAAATGGTTTTCTGATTGAGATCATATCATTAAATTAAAAACTTCTTCCGATTTCAAATCAGTAGTCACTACTACAGAAACAAAAATTTCAATTAGTACATTACAATCCAATTTTCATAGAATTTCATAGACATATGTGAAAAGTTGTATGACTGTCTAATTTAACTCCTGTGTGCAAAAATGTAAATTTCATGTTGGATCATCTAGGAAACAATGAATATATCCCGACTCACCTCTAATTGTGATGAAGAAAGGAGAGATTGACTTGTGAAGATCTGGGATGCTAATTACCAAGGAATATAGAAAGAGTACCATACAATAACAACCATAGTTACCGGATTCTCTCAACCCCTTAGCGTACCGCGAATTGATTCGTGCGAACCAGAACGCGATACTTTAGCGTACCAATTCCCCAAATATGGCGAATTCAGTGAACCCATCTCCTACCACAATGGTACTGCATATTTTCATGATCCATAGGCCAAAATTTGAAGAAAAAGAAAGAATTTTTGAGGTTGCGATGAATGAGCAAGCTTTTTACGGAGCAAAACGAGAAGAAGAGAGAGAGTGAGAGAGAAAGAAATAAGGATTAATGTGAAAATGTTGCTCTACGTTGGGGGGGGGGGGGGAAGAGGGAGCATTTTATGAGGCTCTATGATATGTGGAGTTTTGAATTGGAGGACTAGATGTACTAATAACGACCCTCGCGTATCGGATTCTCCACTATGTGGCGAATCACGTACCTGAATCCGTCCCCTGTACCGAGCATCCCATGTTCCAGGCAACTATGGTAACAACAAACAAAAGTCTGTCAGGATTTCCCAGGTGGCATGATATTCCGGTCCTGATTATTTCATTGAAAGCTCAGGTGACAGGAATGACTTAAGGATTCACATCGGAGGTACCTTATTTCACAAACTAGGTAGTTAAAATTGATGCAAGCAGGAGAGCTCTGCTAATTTGCTGCTTTGAAAGTTAATTGCTCCTGATTGATACCCCCCCCCCCCCCCCCCCCCCCCGCGGGGGGGTGCGTAGTGGTGTGGAGCAAGACATAAATGCAGATTTAGGTGGGATTTGAACCTTAGTCTACAGTATCAATCACCAAAAAAAACTTGCTGAGCTAGTTGACAGCATCATTAATGTTCACTATTTACATTATTATTTCCCACTACTTGCGCATAGCTCTTAGAAGGATGATGGTTGGAGCGTGAATTATCTATTGTACCCTTGCAAGCTTTGCTGTTATCAAAATATCTAGTTTTTCTCACTTTGGGCTGCTAACATTGAAAATTTTGATCACACAAATTTCCTGATCATCTGATCAACACAGGTTGTGAAAATCAGGTTGCAGCAGCAGAAAGGATTAAGCCCCGAACTTTTGAAATACAAGGGTCCTATACATTGTGCCCATATGGTCATACGTGAAGAAGGGGTACTGGGGCTCTGGGCTGGTGCTGCTCCAACAGTGATGCGCAATGGGACTAACCAGGCGGCCATGTTCACTGCCAAGTACTTGTTCGACAGGGTCTTGTGGAAGAAGCAAGAAGGCGATGGGACAGTCCTCCATCCATGGCAGTCGATGATTTCAGGCTTTCTTGCAGGAACAGCAGGCCCCATATGCACAGGCCCGTTTGATGTGGTGAAAACGAGGCTCATGGCTCAAAGCAAGTCTGGTGGCGAAGTCAAGTACAAAGGCATGGTTCATGCAATCAAAACAATATATGCTGAAGAAGGGCTACGAGCCTTGTGGAAGGGACTGTTGCCCAGGCTCATGAGGATTCCCCCTGGACAGGCTATCATGTGGGCAGTGGCTGATCAAGTTACCGGACTCTATGAGAAGAGGATCTTGCAGAAACACAATGCACCCTTATAAATAACAATCTGTTCTTCCTCTTAAATGTCTCCTCTCCTTATGCTGCAATCAAATGGTTGCGCGAAGCCTCAGCATCTACTAATATTGGAGATGGAAAACCACTGTCCTCTTGCAGAGACATTGCAAAGATGATGAAACTTAGAACTCTTTGCTTGACATCAGATGAGGCAGGTTAGAGTATTGGGAGGACATGTGGTGTTGGTGAGGCAGTTACTCATGTTTAGAGATCCACTGTGGATATCATTTTGTAATTCTTTTGTTGCAATTTTCATTTTATATTTCAGGAAAATAGCTTATGCAGCAGTCACCGAACTGAACTGATGAGCTTAGACAATGGGGTAATTGTTTTTGTTTTTGCAACATTTTTGACCTAGCAGATTTGTATTCCCTTCTCCATTCAGACATGATATCGCTATTCATGTTATGATTATGCTATGGAATTTCAACCCCGTTCTGTAAATGTATAGATTGAGCAAGTGGATGCTTGATTTGGGGTGGAAGGCTAGCTGGCACGATCTGTGATTAGCTTGGCATACTCCAGGGCAAGAAGCAATGCGCAATTGAGTTTGGTTCCTTGATATGTTAGAAGGCTGAGATTGGTTCACTGAGCAGTTTAACACGTGAATTAAGTAATTCGGGCTTGTATGCAGCTTGTTTCCTTTGTTGTTTCCTTTTTGTTTACTGCATGAAGAAAAAGTTACTGAAAAATTTTATCTAGTTGGAGTGGCTTAGGCGCTGCTAGTGTACGGCCATGACTTTCTGTTTCTGGACATAGCTATCACAAGTGATGAAGTGCCAAAGAACGGGCCTATGAGATTGCGGGCACCCGGGGTCGTCGTTCCTTTTCTTCTTCTTTCTTGCAAAAAGGCATGCCTCGTATCTCGCCTCGGATTTTGGATACGAGGAACGTCTCTTCAATGCTCAAGTCAGTCCTCTCAAACGAAAAATACGATAAATGAAAAGAGAATAAAGTTCATCCTTTTTGGGAAAGGTTAGATCTTTCACGAAAAAGGAAAATCTAAATGCCTGCAATGTCAGAGCTTGAATTTCAATGAAAATTCATTACCTTTCTCAGATCACGTTGGGGGGCATTTATAGGGTACTGTAGTCAAGAACAAAATCGTAATTCCAAGATTCTCACTCTTGGGAGCTCAAATGAGATCAAGTCTCCCCCATCCTGCCAGCCATAATGGGTCTGGGCCTTCCTTCTAGGGTCTTGGGACTTGCTGACGTGGCTAGGATGGTGAATAGGGTTGGGTATAGGGCGGCTTTTAGTCGAACCCTTATCCATGCCCATTTTCAAAATCAATACTCATACTCATATCCATAACTATTGGGTGTAGCAAAACATTACCCATACCCATACGCACTGGGTATTGTAGGTATGCGGGTTTTATTCAGTATATATAGATTACAAAATTCAATGCATTTTGTACCCATATTCAACAATCTAATTACCCATGTGCCAGATTCATACCAGGCTTCCAACAACATATCATATCATACCAAATGTAACTAAAAGTTTCCAAATTCATGCAATAAATTAGCATTTGAGCGTCCCACCGACTCATAAAGACTAGGAAAATATCCCAGTCCAATCAACAAACTGGAACTCTAAGTAATCGGATATAGGTTTTATACAGGGAGAATATTGATACAATGGGTATGGAGTGAGTATGGGGCAAGTAGCACTTATACCAATACCCATAACCATACTCATACCCATTTTACTAATACCCACCCCTACGCATTGTTTTTTCCAATTTTCAACACCCACACCCATTTTCATTGGGGTGAGTTTTGCAGGTTTCAACTTGGTACGGGTTTTTTACTGGCCCTAATGGGGAAATCTTGTCTAAATCATTTAGCCTCTAACATTTTACCTACACAATCTTTCGAAAAAGGCGAGCAGGTAGAATGTAGAGAGAACATTCTGAACAACTTTGTTTTCGAACTCTTCACTTATGTGATTGTGCTTGTGTCGAGACCATTTATTAGCCATCAGCTAATAGGATTGTCAATGTTGCCCCTTTGCCACAATATAAAAGGGTGACGGACACGGGGGCTTTTTCACTCCTGAGCTTCTCTTTTCTTGTGAACACCCTTTGCTTGGTCGTGGGATTCCCCACTTAGCTTAATATGGGCGAAATGGCCCTCCATGTCTGGAGGCTTTCCGTTAGGGCAAGCTGAATGAGGTCATCCTGCATCCTTCTCCCAACCCAACGCTGACCAATTTTCAGTCGTTATGCCCTAACCTCATAAAGGAGGATGCTGAGGAGTTCGCCCAGGAAGTGGATATACTGGAGCTAGTACATGCAACGTTTTATGCCATGACCGCAACTTATATGGAGGAGTTCGGTGTGCTCTCAAAGGTTGTGGGTGATGTCTTGGAGGAGGCATTAGAAACCTTTAATGGTTCTTCTTTGAGGTCTGGCTGGGAATTCGCAAGGATGAGCTGTTATCCGCTAGCTAAAAGGCCCTCACGACCGAGGTTGTTATCACTCCCCCAGCACCTGCTAGCATCCCTAATGAGAGGGTTGGCTTGAACAACGTTCCAATAGCGCCTAGAGGGGATAAGGGCTGATCTTTCCCCATTAGACGACCTTGTGTTCCCCTCGCTCTAGAATTTTATTTGCCCTCTTGTTTTTGAATGAACTTTAATGTTTCTCATTATTACTCATGCCTCTTACTTCTTGTTCTTGTAAAAGTTCCTTTCTAATGTTTAGGTATGCATTTTTCAATTTGTTCAGTAACTAAATCTTCTCATACCATAAATGCCCTTTGCTTCTCTATATAAAATGACATGAGGAGGGGTGGTGAAGTTCTCACTTTACCCTTACACGTTCCAATTTGCCAGGCTGTGTAAATGGAAGCCATGGTTTTTCCCCATTATCTTAACATTGAAGAGATGGCCACTCATGCATGGGAGACTTTCAAGTGTGAAAAAGGAACTGCAAGGGTTCTCCTCCGCCTCCTTGTCTGCTTCCAGAGGATTACCAGAGCCTTTTACCTGACTTCGTCAAGATGGACGCTAAGGAGGCCGCTCGGAACTTATAGACCCTCGAGATCGTGCAGGCCACATTCTATGCCATGGTGGTCAAAGACACCATGAAACTGGACATGGGGATACGTAATATGACCCTCATGCTGAGGGACGCGCTGATGAACCTTAGCTGGTATTCTTTCGAAGCATGGCTTAGGATTCACTGACGACATCTTCTATCTGCTAGGTAGCCGCCTGCCGCTGCTCTAGCCGTGGCAAACCCTGTCACAGCTCTAGCTCCCTGCTCGAGCCCCGATGAACGTGTTAGGTCAAATGACATTCCGACTACCTCTAGCAATGGCGACAGCCACTGAGATCTTTCTCCCCTATCAGGTCGCTACTTTTCTTTCTTCTTTTTTTAGCTTTTGCGCTTTGTATTGTCCAGCTCATTTACTCTTCTCTCATGAATGAAAAGGATTCCATTATTGAATGTGCGGAGCCTAAAAGTATAGTGAACTGCCGAAGGCCATGTCTTATGTCCCTTGGCCCCTTGGGAGCTAAAAGTATAGCAAATGAGCAAGGACCATGCTTTATTACCCTTAGAGACTTGGGAAGTAAAGGTCTAGCAAACAGTGGAGGGTCATGCTTTATGTTCTTAAGCTCCTTCGTGCTAAAGGTGTAGCAAACGACCGAAGGTTGTGCCTTACCCCTTTATCCCCTTAGGGGCAATAGGTATAGGGAATGGCCGAGGGCCTACTTAAGGACCATTAGCCCTTGGGGGCTTAAGGTGTAGCGGATGGGCAATGACTATGAGTTATGATCCTTAGCCTATGGGGATAAAGGTGTAGGGAACGACCAAGGGTGGTTCTTACATCCCTTAGCCCCTTGAGGGCAATGGCTATAGCGAACAAGCGAGGGTCGTACTTTAGGGCCCTCAACCTGTTAGGGGCTAACGCCATAGCGAACGACCAAGGATCGTACCTCATGACCCTTAACCCCTTGGGGCTAAATGTGTAGCGACCGGTCGAGGACCGCATCTCAGGTCCCTTAGCCATTTGGGGGTGGTGGGTATAGCGAATGACCGAGGGCTGTGCTTTAGGGCCCTTGGCCCCTTGGGGGCTATAGGTGTAGTAGACGGCCGAGGGTCAAGCCTTGTAATCCTTAGCCCCTTAGGGCTAAAGGTGTAGTAAATAATCGAAGACAGTGTCTGATGATCTTTAGCACCTTGGGGTTAAAGGTGTAGCGAATGCCCAAAAGTCGTGAGTTATGATCCTTGGCTCCTTACGGTTAAAGGTGTACCGAACGACCGAGGGTCATGCCTTACGTCCCTTAGCCCCTTGATGGCAATGGGTATAGCGAATGGTCGAAGATTATACTTTAGGGGTCTTAAATCATTGGGGGCTAAAGGTGTAGCGGACGGCCGAGGGCCTTGCTTTATGATCCTTAGCCCCTTGGGGCCAAAGGTATAGTGACCGGCCGAGGGTCATGCCTTACGTCCCTTAGCCACTTGAGGGCAATGTCTTAGCGGACGGTCAAGGACCGTGCCTTATAATCCTTAGTCCCTTGGGGATAAAGGTATAGCGACCAGTGGGGGTCGTACCTTAAGCCTTTAGTCCCTTAGGTAAATGGCATGGTGGATGGCTGAAGTCGTGCCTTATGATCCTTAGCCCCTCAGGGTTAAAGGTATAGCGAATAGCCAAGGGTCGTACCTTACGTCCCTTAGCCCCTTAAGGGGGTTAGGGGCTTATCCTTAAGGGTACCCCCTCTCTTCTTTCTCACTTAGAAGTCAACTTCCTCTTGGGAAGCATAAAGTGTGCCTCCTGCCTTTTCCTATATAAGGGGGCTCAGGGGCCATCCTTCTCCCTCACTTCTTCTTGTGCTTAGGAAGTGAAGTAGCTTTTTTAGGGAGAGAAGTTCTGCTCCTTTTCTCCTATCCTTCATCCTTAAGGTTCAGTCTTGCAAGACAATCTTCAAACTCCCCCCTCCCACAAAGCTTCAAACTCCAACCTTTAATCAACAAATGTCTCTATCTTCCCAGTTTTCATATTCATTTGTAGCAGGAATGCACATTTTCCTTCACTCTACCCCTTACATTTTAAATAAAACATGTTATCCTTCTACTCTTTGCCAATCGATCATCTCTCTAAAAAGGCGATTGGCTCTAGGAAATAAGGAAGCCACCCTATATTTCCAAACCTTTCGGCTAAGATTAATGGCTAAGAAGTTGCATTTTCCCCTGAAAATGAGTCGAGGGAGCCCAAAAAGATCCCCTACAGACTGCCTGTTTATGAATAGTCCCAACGTTCGTGGTCTAGCTGTGGATGGTCATCCACCCCTAGTATACTTAGTATTAAGGAGGAAGTCATGTATCCTTGGGAAATAAATGTTGTTGTTAACTGTATGATTGATGTCCAAAAACGCAAGTTGGCTGGGATAAAATAGACGATGTAGCTCAAAACTATCGCCGAGCTGACGGCTGAGGGTTTAACTGAAGGGAACTACTCTTCCTCCTCGAGTTCCTCAAAGCGGAGTGGTGGGGCCAGCTTCTTGGGCTCCAGTTTCCCAGTGTCGAGCACCAACAAGAGAGTGCAGAGTAAAAGTATGGCGTCCGAGGTTGTGGCGACTGATACGATTTTCCCGGGTATGCTTACACGCTCAGACCCCAGTGACAGTCTAGGCTCACACTTTCTCAACCCTAGAGTGGTGGCAACCCTTAAGACATTGGCCTTGGAGGAGAAGTATCTCCTTCCATCCGGTTATAAGTTGGTGATTCCCGATCCTAATGCCACTGTGAACAGGCCGCCCTAGGGGTGCATCCCTATGTATCACGTGACCTTCACGTACGGGCTTTGTTTGCCACTATATGAGATCATTTGTATCATCTGCAATAGGTATAATTTGGTGATTACACAGATTGTTCCCACCTTGTGGTGCAATATCTGTTCGTTAATTGGCACTTGTGAGCTCCACAAGTTGGAATATGTAGCCAAGGATTTTGGATTGGTGCACACTGTACAGGAGGCGCTAAGCGATGCCGAAGAGGCCAAATTGTATAGTTTCAATAACCAGAAGGGCTTTATATAAGCCATCGAGTGGAACTTCAAGTTGAAAACTGGCAAATATGACTTTCTTTTGGTGAGACGTACGAATGGTTAGGATGACCTCCAAGGTGGAGTCCAGATAAGCCAATTACAAACCCCTTTGGCATGTCAATCAGGCTTAAGAAGGCGATCACCAGATACTTTCATTATGTCAGTCGGGAAGACAACCGACCGCACGCTCTCCCGGCCTTCATGTTCTAAATAATTAAAAGGGGGAAGGAGCCCGAATGGAAGGGTTAAGTCGAGTGACAAGGAATCATTGAATTGGCTCCCTAAGCTCTCTTATTTCGGGATGACTTCTTCCTTGCCGCAACTGGGCACTTATAATGCAAAAAATCTCCAAGGGTATTTCTCATTCTTCCAATTCTTTCTCACTTCTATCGATTGGACTTGACTTTTCCTTTCTCTTTGGAGAGCAAGCCCATGTGAACTTGTCCGATATAGAGTTTAGGGACACAACCCCTGGAGGAGATTGCTAAGGATCTAGCTCAGTGGAGGGAAGAAGAGAGGCACCAGACAGTTGAGCCACAAGCCCCGGGGGTGTGGGCTACCTCTTTTTTCCCTTCTTTACTTGTAATATACATCAACCTTCTTTTCCTTTCTAACAGTTTTAATGGTATAGGCTAAGGTCTTCCTATGAACCTCACATCCGCCCGCTCCTGCCATTAGCCTTCCCCTATTGGCCACCTATGAGTGCCTTCACTAGAAGCCACTAAGGTAGTGACTGAGGTTGCCTGTGCGGCTGTACAGACCATGGATCCCCCAAGGAGGTTGCCTAGGATAGGGGTTCACCTTAGAAGTAAACCTCTGGTAGCTCGACCATTCAATTTCTTGAGTCTAATCCTCCAGTCAAGTCCGAGCTCATAGAGAGGCTCTCCTAGTCCTGGGACCTTGCTTCCTCGGCCTCTTCCTATGCCCAACAAGTCATTGAAGGGTAGGTGGTCATGCAGAGGTAAGTTTGCCCATTCCATTAATTCTAATGGAGCTTCACTTCTTCCATTGGCTTTTTCTGACCATTTGGATAAAATCTTCTATAGGCTTTTGCCCAAGCTCTCAGGGCCATGAGGACGGCACCCGTTGTCTCCTATTTGAAGGAGAAAATCCACCTTCTCTAGGAGGCCCTAAAGAAGGTTGAAGACTCTGTGGCCAAGTACAAATAGTGTTTGGAGAAATTGAAGAAGGAGGAGTGAAAGAAGTAAAAGTAAGAACTGCGCCGCCAGCTTGAGGACCTGAATATCCAAGTGGAGGTTGAGAAGATCGCTTCATAAGATAAGATGGTTGAGGTCGACTGCTTGGGGAATCAGCGATCAACACAAACAGAATAAATTCTTCTGTGAGTTCATCGAGACTCTGGCCCCTTGGAGTTTCAGAACAAGCAGGGGTATTTCGAGGTGTGGGTTCAGTACGTTGAGGACTGTCGCCGCACGCAACACTCTGGCCAAGATTTAGTTGAGTTCCTATTCCAATATGAGGCCCCTAAGGACACAGACTTGGGCAACGCAGACCACATCCTCCATCTTGATGGAGAAGGCTGGTTGAGGATGTTAGCAGGATGAGAGGACCTCGCCATCCAGGGTTGCTACTTCTTTCTTTTGCCTTTATTTGATAGTGCTCTCCTTATCCTTAGTGATCTTTCGAAACTTTTTTGTAAGGACTATCAATCAATGTCAATGGAATCGTTCTTTTTCTTACATATTTGATGTGTACCATATTGCTTGTTGTATAAGTTTTTATCTTATGTTTGCATGTTTTGCTCATCTTGCTACAAAGGGCATTCTTCTAGCCCTAAATTAAACAATAAGCTAATACTTGCAACTCTAATTCCTACTACTTGTGGATTAACCAAACCTTGGGCTAGTACTTGTCCGATATTTTGGTGTATAGTCGTGATGAAACTTCTTATATTGAGCATCTTCCCCAAGTTTTTCAAGTCTTGAGGCAATAAAAATTATATGCTGAGCTTGAGAAATGTGACTTGTTCTCACCACAAGTTGTTTTTCTGGGCTATGTTGTTCTAAAAGAGGGTATGCAAGTGGATAAATCCAAAGTTGAAGCCATCAAGAGTTGGCCCGTGTCTACCCCTATCACTTAAGTAAGGAGCTTTCATCGCTTGACATCTTTCTATCATCGGTTTATCAATGACTTTAGCTCCATTATGGCTCCCTCAACCGAATGCATGAAGAAAGGACGCTTTGAGTGGGCAAAGGTTGCCCAAAGGACCTTTGAAATAACCAACGATAAGCTATGTTCGATTCTTATCTTGGCTCTCTTCATCTTTGAGCTTCTTTTTAAAGTTGAATGTGAGCCAGTGGCGTTGCCATTAGGGCAATCCTCTCCCAAACCAAATGTGCCTTGCCCTATTTTGATAAGAAGTTAAGTGGTTCCAAACTCAACTAGTCAACTTATGACAAGGAGTTTTATGTTATCATCCTGGCTCTTACCTATTATAGTCACTATCTCAAGCCAAAGCCCTTTGTGACACATTCGAACCACAACGACTTGTCCTTCACCAACAGACAAGCCAGCATAACAAGCTATATGTTCCTAGGGGCTCTCTAAGGGAATCACCTGTGAGAAAGGCCCATAGTGGTACATTGGGAGGTCATTTCGGCATCAAGAAAATAATTAAGATCTTAAAGGAACACTTTTATTGGCCTCGGATGACAAGTGATGTCCATAAGCTTATGTCCACGTCTGCCATATGCCATAGGGCCAAGAACACCTTCCATCAAGGGTTGTATACCCCTCTTCTAACACCAAATAGCCCTTGGGAAGACGTGAGTATGGATTTTATTTTGGGTTTGCCAAAAACTCAAAGATGGCATGACTCAATCATGGTTGTGGTTGACCGGTTCTCTAAGATAGCCTATGTGATTCCATGTCACAAGAATGATGACGCTTATCACATTGTTCATCTATTCTTCAAGAAGATCATCAAGTTACATGGTGTGCCAAGAAGTATTGTCTCCATTAGGGACATCAAATTTCTTTCTCATTTTTGGAGATGTTTATGGAAATTGTTGGGCATCAAGCTCTTATTTAGCACAACTTGTCAACCTCAAACTGATGGACAAATGGAGGTTACCAACCAGACTCTATCTACTCTTCTTAGAGGATTAGTGAGCAAGAATCTTAAGGAATGGGATTTAAAGCATCCTCATGCCAAGTTTGCTTATAACTAGGCTCAGTCTTATGCTACATCCCACTTGTCCTTTAAAGCTTGTTATGATGTTAAGCCTCTTACTTTAATTGACCTTCTTCCTCTTCCCATTGAGCATAAGGTCAGCCTTGAGGCCCAAGAGAGAGCTAAGGAAATGAAGAAGCTCCATGAGCAAATTCGAGCTCAAATAGAGAAGGCAACACCTCTTATAAAGCTAGAGCATATAAGCATCGAAAGCCTGGTTTTTAACCTAGAAGATTTGGTTTGGTTACACCTAAGTAAGGAGAGATTCCCTTCTAGGAGGTGAAACAAACTCACGGCTTAAGGAGAAGGCCCTTTCAATGTGCTTGAAAGGACTGGGGACAATGCCTACAAGTTGGAGTTACCGGGAGACATAAATGGAGCGCCACTTTCAATATGGGTGACTTAGCTCCTTACGTGAAAAAAGCCTTTCAGGATTTGAGGGAAAATCCTTCTCAAGAGGAGGAAGCTGATGCATACCAAGCCCCAAGTTAATTCTTGGCTACACCCTCATCCTTACTGAAGTCCTAGCTAACTCTCATTGGTCAAGATGGTCACTGCTCCAGCATTTCAGTAAAATCACTTTTCACAAACCAATTGATGTCCAATTGAGGCAATCTATACTTATTTAGGATAGGGAGTTAACATTATGGGTATACAATAAAATCCCGAGTTAGGTTGCATTTTGATTCCCTAAAGTGACAAAACCCCCAACTCATGCACTGTTGGTTTTTTTCCGAAAAATTTCCTGAATTTGGGTCGCATTAAAATCCTACCTAATGAAGCCCAAACAAAGTGAGCCCAAGTTTTTCTAATTTACTAAAATATCAATTTTAGCCCCATGAGCTAAAATTTGGCGGTGGTTTCAAATATTGGGAGAAATTGCTTAAATATGTAGAATGTGCACAAAATTTCAGTTTTGGAGCAACATGGAATTTGGCCTTAATTGAGGAGGATATAGCTGTTTTCTTTGATATTACTTAGCATAGGATGATTCTAAACATATAAGGAAGATTTTTCAAGTACCGTTGGCCCCTATTGGAGGTGCAGAGCCTTCTAGAAGGAGGGGGAAGAATCTTGAAAAAACCAGAACTCACGTTAGTTATAATTATCTTAGTAATTTGATTTATTTTTCTAGATAATTTATAATCCCCCTATTGGTACAATTACCCCACTATTGTAATAGCTAATTCCTCCCATTTTGGGTATTTATATACCTCATTACCTCCATGCAAACTCGGCTTGAGTTGAATTATGAATTGAAAGGGAAATGGCCATTTTCTCTTACTAAATTATCTACATCTTTATCTCTTTAATCGAGAGTGGTGATAAGAGTCTTTCCTTTAGAATTCTTCTTTAGTGGCTAAGAGCCTTTAGGAGAGGAATTTGGTGGGAAGTGATTAACCTATCATTTTGGTGTTACCTTGGGCTCAAACCTCACAATCTTATCGATTGATTGAGATTCAAACCAAGAGAAGTATCCTTTGGTGTGATTGTTTTCCTTGTTATATTTATATTGGGAGTTTGAGGATCCATCCTCATCAGGATCTGATGGTGCCTAAGTAAGGCGTTTATAAAGCTTAGTATTGCATGCCCCGCCTGGCATCCACTAACTTGTCAATCTTGGGTAGCGGGTAGGTATCCTTCGGGCAAGCCTTGTTAAGGCCGGTAAAGTCCACGCACATCTACCAAGTTCCATTTAGCTTCTTCACTAAGACAACATTCGAGATCCATTTCGGGATTGGCATTGTCTAAGAACCCTATATCTAGTAGCCACTGGACTTCTTCAACCATGGCCGCACATTGGTCAACACCCATTTGCCTCTTCTTCTGAACTACGGGCTTTGAGCTAGATCCATGTTCAAGATATGCTCAATGACTATGAAAAGGCCTAAAGGCAAAAATGTCTCTGTATCATGGAGGAGATTTATGAGAGATTGTCTAGTTTGTTCCGTCAAGCCTCAGCCGATTTTGAAGGTGTAGGTCGGACATACGCCTTGTAATGGGTCAAATTTGGAGTGGGTGAACCTCCACTTGCATCCATCTATTCCACCTGTCACCCGCTCACCCACATCCAATCCACTCACCACCCGCAGATGAAGCGGGCGGTGAATTGGTGAAACGGATGAAATACGCTTTATCTTATTTTATTCATTTATAGCTTAAATAAGTTTCAAAAGCATGAACAATATAAAAACATACAGAACAACAACCAACTAGAACCACATACCCAAATCTTGAACATAACAATTACCACAAATGATAAAGATATAAACCATAAATTGTTTAGTTTTGGGGGGGGAGTCCATATATTTACAGGTGGACAAGCCATCTATTCTTAGAGATGCTGCTAAGTACCTAAAACACCTTGAAGAGCCAGTCAAATTGCTAGAGGAGTAGACAATTAAACAATTCGTGGAGTCTGTGGTGATTGCGAAGAGCATGTAAGATTCAAATATCGATGATGAAAACTCTTCCACGGATAATGAGGACTTCAATTACTAGAACCCACTTTTAGAAATGAAGCAAGAGCTTCAAACAAAAATGCATAGATACGATGACTTACTGAGTGACAGCAGCAGTGGAATCTGTTGGCACCGGCCCTAGAAGGTCGTGGAGTGGTGGACGTGACGTGGAGAGGGAGGAGAACACAGAGGAGACAAGCGGCGTAGCACAGAGCGACGCACAGGCAGTTCAGATATGATTCATTTGAACATTAAGCAGTTATTAAAATTAGGGTTGCATGTATACAAATAAATAAAGATATGCATGTGCGTGTGTGCGCACGTATATATGTACAAATGCGTACATACGTGTGTGCGTATATATATAAACACACACACATATACATGTATATACATATATATATATATATACAATATATATATATATACACACACACACACACACACACATACA
>JAKOGI010001166.1:0-90000 GCA_029747015.1 Carnegiea gigantea
TATATATGCATGCTTTTTTTTGTGTGTGTGTGTGTGTGTGTGTGTGTATATATATATGTATGTGCGTGTGTGTGTGTATATCTATATAGCTATATATCTATATATCTATATATATGTGTGTGTTTGTGTGTGTGTATATATTGGTATTTTTATCTTATAATATTGCCACGTACAATGGTTTTTTGGGTGGTATCATATTATTATGTGCTTATCTTTAACTTATGCAATGAAATATTGACAACTTTTGTTATATATATGTTACTTGTTTCATATAGTTTGATACAAATTTGAGAAATATAGTTCTGCTCTCAGCTCAAGCATGGACATCAGCTTATAGCAATGATGATTTATGAACTTTCAAACACCCTTTCAATTTTATCCTTCCACTTTTGGTTCCAAATAATTAAACAAAATTCCTCGATCCCCCCTAAAAAAAAGAATATCTCAACAAAAACTTCGTTGTCATAAATTATGTTTTATTTTCTAGAATAATCCTTACATAATTGAAATTTTATATTAAGAATTTTAGGACATCACTCCAAATATAAATATCATTTTTTAAAAAATCAAAAAAAATGATGTGCTAGAAATATAGTATTTTGTTAGCATACCTAAATTTTACTCTTGATTCTTTATGACATATTATATATTCCACATATAGCTATTACTACAGTAATTTTCCTAGTTATATCCCAGCTTTAGAGAAAGGGGCCCCCTAACCCCATATGCCACATATTGTATATTTGACATGTTTGTATTCATGATCATTACCATACTGCATCATCTAAGAGGTATATCCTAATCCCAACAAAACAAAAAGAGCTTTGGTTACCAAATGACATTTTTAAGATAAGGAAGGGATTAAGTATTCATTAAAAATGTAACTTACAAAGAGTATTTGTTGCCCATGATGTAATCTGGTAGTTTGTACTTCTATACACTGGACCTCTACATGTTTTAATTTATGTTGTTTTCTTCCATATCTTTGTAAATATATATTTTTTTTTGGGTTGCAGTATAAATAATTTACTACGGATATATTATGTCTCTTATATTTTTCCCCTACCAACATGAATTCTTTTATTTAACTAATTCATCATGATGCTTACCTTACTATACTCCTCTAGGGTGATCAGTATATAATCTCCCTTGAGGATGTCCTAATTTTTTAATGTAGTACCATTTTAGAAGTATGTTTAAATCAGCTATATTTTTCTCATATTTTGCTATGTTATTATTGCTAATATATGCAAGGTAATTAATATTTTGTCTCACTCTTCTATATGAATATAATAATCTTTTACAAAATTGCATGCATTGCGTGTCAATCCAAACTGGTGTTAGTAATTTCAACAAATAGCATAACTTTAACCTTAATGGTTAATAATTAAAAAAATAACCAAATAAATAAATAAAAATTTGCTAGAACACATTTTATAATTAAATATACAGCTTCAACTTTTCATTTTGAATTTACTGAGTAATTTTCTATGATATTGATATTATTATTTTATTTAAAGTTAAATATTAGTAATTTCAACAAGTAGAGTATGAGCTTAATCTATAGAATATTGGGTCTTTTACGGATAAGTCTATAGAATTAGTTAAGTCTTTGTATAGACGTCGGATTAACATAACATGTGTTCAAGAGATTAAGTGGGTGGGGGCTAAAACTAGAGAAGTTGATGGGTACAAACTATGGTATTTGGGGTCAAACAAGGCTAGGACTGGAGTTGGCATTTTGGTTGATAAGGAGTTGGTTGACTTCGTTGTTAAAGTGAGGCGTAAGAGTGACCGAATTATGGACATTAAGGTATTGGTGGGATCAGAAATCATAAATGTGGTTAGTGTTTATGCTCCTCAAATAGGTCTACCGGATGATATTAAGAAGCTATTTTGGAAGGATTTGGATATGGTCATCCAGAATGTACTTCGGAGTGAAAAACTTTTCATAAGAAGAGACTTTAATGGTCCTATTGGTGTTGACTCAGTCGAGTATGATACGGCTCACACGGGTTTCGGTTATGGGGAGAGAAACAACAGAGGAGTTTATGTAGAGGAGTTTATGTTCTGGACTTTTTTTTTGATAAGGAAAAAGAGTAAAATAATTAAACTGAAAAATGTACAAAGGGATTGATGTAAGCAGGCATCCTACAAAAGGATTATGTACACCCAATATGGAACCTATTCACAAAATCAATTACATCAAAAGAAGAATCACAAAAGTTCCCACCACCCCAGAAAAAAAAAGTCTTGATAATAATATTTTTAATTCGTTGAAGGGGCGTCTCCTCTCCTTCAAAGACTCTTTTGTTTCTCTCTCGTCAAATAGCCCAACAAATCGCTTATGGGATCAATAAGACGCTTCTCTCTTTAACTTTCCTACCAAATGCACTCTCCCAAGCCAAAATATGATTCCTCACAGAATCGAGACAACCCAAGAGACTCCTAAGCAACTAAAGGATACCTCCCACGGAGCCCTTGCAAATTGACAATGTAGCAATAGGTGATCAGGAGACTCCAAATCGTCTTTGCACATAGAATTATTGGTGGTAAACTCCTATTTTAAGAAGAAGGAGGACCACTGGGTGAACTTTAAGAGTAGCTCCATAAAGGCCCAAATTGATTACTTCCTGATTAGGGCGAATAGTCGGAGGTTATGTAAGGATTGTAAGGTGATTCATAGTGAGTACTTAGGAACTCAGCATAGGTTGCTAGTGTCGGATGTGGAGTTCAAATGTTCAAAGTGCAAGAAGAGGAGTGTTGGGGACTCTAGAGTTAAGTGGTGGACCCTTACTAAGGAGAACGCTGTGTTATTATCAAAGAGGATTACTGAAGAAGGAGCTTGGAGGCGGGTAGAGGATACAGATACAATGTGGGAGGTAATGGCAGAATGTATTCGAAGGTCGGCTAAAGAAATCTGAGGTTCATCTAGGAGAGGAGGTAACAAAATGAAAGGTGCCTGGTGGTGGAACGAGGAGGTAAAGCAGAAAGTTAAGGAGAAAAAAGAAGCATTCGCTAATTTCATGAACAGTGGAGCGGATGAATAGAAAGAGATTAGCAAAGTTAGATATAAGGCAGCAAAGAAGGTAGCCACGAAAGCTGTTGCGGTAGCTAAAAGCATGACTTATGATGGGTTATATCATAAACTGGAGACCAAGGAAGGGGAGAAGGAAGTCTTTAAACTGGCGAGAGCTAGAGAAAGAAGAATAAGGGATTTCGGTAGGAATGACAATAAAACCCGTACCCATTTAAAACCCGCAAAACCCGCCCCATTTAAAACCCAAATGGGTGGTGAAAATGGGTTTTAAATGGGTATGGGGCGGGTATTGGAAAACGGATATGGGTACGGGTACGGGTATGGGTATAGCCCTCGCCCGCCCCATACCCGTACCCTACCCGTACCCGTTTTTATAATAGGAAAAAAAATTATTTTCAATTAATATTTTTTCATTTTGAGTCTAATCCAAACCGTTCTAACAAAAAAATTAGTCAATAATGTATTTGATTTCGCATTTCTAAACAATATTTCTAAAATATCACAACTTTACAATCTTATAATGACAAAAACATATATCGTACTTGGATATGGGTTTCATATGGATATTAATTTTTATTTTCTATGTAAACCCGAATAAAACTCGTAAACCCACAAAACCCGATGGATATGGGTATGGATTTTATTTTTTAATACCCGATAGGTACGGGCACGGGTATGGGTACGATTTTCGAAAATGGGTATGGGTAAGGGTACGGTTCAACCCGCCCCGTACCCGCCCCATTGTCATCCCTAGATTTCGGTGTTGTGAGGTGCATCAAGGATGAAAATGGTAAGGTGCTGTTTGAGGATGCAGAAATCAAGGAGAGATGGCAAAGGAATTTTTCAAACTCCTCAATGGTGAAGTGATGGAAGATTTCCGAAGTAGGGAACGAGAGTGTAGTGAGAGGCGACTTGATCCGCGATTTTGTGGTCATATCAACAAGGACGAGATTAAAGAGGCCTTAAAGAAGATGACCAATGGGAAGGCAGAGAGTCCAGATCTGATACTAGTGGAAGTATGGAAGTGTGGAAGTATGGAAGTGAAGAAGGATTAAAATGGTTAATGGAGTAATCAGAGACTTAATTAAAGTGGATCCCATCAAAGATAAGATGAGAGAAACAAGACTCCGATGGTCCGGCCATGTGAAAAGGAGAAGTGTGGATGCTCCAGTGAGGAAATGTGAGAGGATTAACATTCTCGAAGGCAAAAGAGGGAGGGGATGACCAAAGAAGAGTTTGGACGAGGTGATCAGAGAGGACTTGAAAGTTATAGGATTGACAGAGGACCTGACTCAATATAGAAAACTTTGGCGGGATACGATTAAGATCTTAGATCGCAGAGAGTTGACCCCGTAGTTGTCTTTTGGATGCAGTAGTATAGTTCTGGTATTGGTTTTTTTCATATGTCGTGTTTGTATGTAGGTAGTACTTTCATTGGAAAAGAGACATCGTTTACTTACCTCTGCTTGTTAAGGTATATTACCTTCCTCTGATATATTATTCTTATGTTACATAGCTACGGCAACCTGATTTATTAATATATATTAGTAATTCCTTGCTGTGTGTCCTTATTTTTTTCCATTAAATGTTTTCACAAAATCATTCTTCTATAGAATGTTTTCACAAAATCTTTTTTTTTTTTTTGGGTGGGTCTCTTAGAATCAGCCTCTCTACGGGCAGGAATACCGATAGAGATAAGATTACCTACATCTGGATCTCCCCAGGCCTCGCGAAAGTAGGACCCACACTGAGAGATGATGGTTGTAGTGTTGTAAAGTATGAGCTTAATCTGAATAATAGAAAAAGAATTAAATAAATAAAATTTGCTGGAAGACATTTTATATTTAAATATACAAAGAAGTTGTGGAATTCGTAGCTTTAACATCACTTGTTATTTATTTGTATTATTGTATGTATCCCACCTTTCCAATTTCAGATTCTAGATTCAATATTTCGGTAGTGTTTAGTTGAGGGAAAATGATTTTTCCGTAAAATGATTTTCTAATTTTTCGTTGTTTGGCACAATAAAGGATGGAAAATTATTTTCCAAGAAAAATGATTTTCGCCCCAATGGAGGAAAATGATTTCCTTTTTGAGAAGACAAGAAGTTGATTTTCTTCCTTCAACTCTTTGATGATATGGTCAGCTGAAATTTAGGCGCAAAATTCGATTTCAACAGTTTGGATCGAAACTTGACTATCCGATGGAAAATATTAAAATAAACTCAAATCTAAATTTTTAGCTCAAATTTCTTTTATTTGATCAATATTTATCTCCACCACGACAATTTAATCGACATTTTTTGCCACTAAAATAATTCAATCGACTCGCCACTATAATAATTTCAACGGTTTGGACCAAAACTTTATCATCAAATAGAAAATATTAAAATAGGCTCAAATTCAGATTTTGAGCTTGATATTCTTTCATTTGGTCAACATTTTTATCCACAACGACAATTCAATTAATATTTTTCGCTCCTTAAACAATGCATTCAATATTTTTCATCACTAGAACAACTTCAACAGTTTGGATCGAAACTTGAGTATCAGATATGGAAGATTAAAATATGCTCAGATCCAGATTTTGAACTCGACATTCCTTCATTTGGTCAACATTTTTCTCAGCCACGACAATTCAATTGACATTTTTCGCCGTTTAAACAATTCAGTTGATTTTTTTTGTCACTAAAATAATTTCAACGGTTTGTATCGAAACTTAATTATCCTAGAGGAAGTATTGAAAAATACTCAAATATGAATTTTATGCACAAAATTCCTTCATTTGGTCAACATTTATATCAACTACGACCATCCAGTCAATATTTTCGCCATTTAAACAATCCAGTTGACGTTTTCCTCTTTTCATGGAAACTTATTTATCTTGTACCAAACAACGAAAAATGTAACATGAAAATCAATTTTCCTTGGAATAATATTTTCCACAGAAAATGATTTTCTGGGAAAACCATTTTCCTTCTAGCCAAACACTACCTTCATTTCTCAAACACTATACCATAATTTATCAATACATCAAATTCTAGGTTCGAAACACAAGAAGAACAGCTAACATTATATTAGGAAGGAAGGTATCATACTGTAATCATCCTAGAGTTCACACTTTCCTAATCTTTGTACCCATGCAATATTTGTATTTATTTCTTTCCTAATCATGTACCAATCCCTGTACATACAATTAGTATTTAAATACAATGAAATCCTAAAGCTGGGGTGAGCAGTAAGAACAAACTTTCTCACCATATCTCTGCTCTTTATATGGTATCAGAGCCGTAGGGTTGATACGTACCAATCCAAATCCCCATAATGAGTGACAGTGGCAAGACCCAAGACGCAACACTCCAAGTTAACATCAGTGATCCACAGTCACCCTACTACTTGTGTGCATCAGACATTCCGGGCAACATCATTTGCCCTATAATATTTACAGGAGAGAATTATACGAATTGGAGTCAGCTAGTGATCAATGGACTTAAATCGAAGAACAAACTTGCCTTTTTCGATGGATCCCTCACCAAACCCAATGCAAACTCCCCAGAAGGACATGCCTAGGAGAGATGTAATTCAATGGTTATAGCTTGGTAACATAACGTGATAGACAAGAGTCTTCATGGATCTATTGCATATGCAGAAACTGCAACACAACTGTGGTCTAATATGAAAGATCTCAGAAAGCAATGAAATACGGATACACCAATTGAAAGAGAAATTACCCATGCAAATCAAGGGAATCAAATAGTTACTAAGTACTTCACCAAATTGAAGACACTTTGGGATGAAATCAATGCATACCTTGCATTACCAAACTGCAAGTGTACCAACGAATTCAATCTAAGCAAATATTTCAAAGGAGAACAAGTGCGCCAATTTTTGGTGGGTTTGGATATGGATCAATTTGGAACCGTAAGATCGAACTTGCTTGTTATGGAGCCCTTGCCTTCCCCAAACAAGGTCTATGCTGCCAGTCTTAGAGAGGAAAGGCTGCAGTCCCCAACGAGAGGTATTGAGAACAAGTTCATGGTGGAAGCATTAGCCTTGGCAATGAACCGATCCAGGCAGCCAAATCGACTCAGATGCATGCACTGTCAGAAGTCGGGCCACGAGCGAAGCCAATGCTTTGAACTTGTTCATTATCCACCGAATTGGCTAGGTCACCAGTCGAATCACGCATGTCCAGGTGAAAGTCGAAGCAGCACTAGAGGAAGGACCGCCAGAGACAACAGACGTGCCGAGGATGCAAATGGCAGGCCAGATTTGGAACGACAAGAACTTGACAACGAAGGACTGGCCAAATTTCAGGGGGAGGCGTTCACCGTGACCGAGCAAGGGAATGGAGTCACGGTGGAGCAAGGATATGAGAAAGGCACTGGTTTGAGTTCAAGTTAGGTAGAGGCTTTATTCAACCCTTTCAAAGAGAGAGAAAATCAAGACCAAATGAGTGGTAAGTCATCCCGTGCTCAAGCTTTACAATGGGTCATTGACAATGGGGCTTCCCATCATATGACTCCTAATATAACTACGCTTGACAATATACATGATTTACTTAACCCCATTTGCATTAGTCAACCTGACGGTAAAATTGTTTTAGTCAAGAAGGCGGGAACTGTATATCTTGGTGGCGAATTGACTTTAAAGGAGGTTCTTTATACTCCTACTTTCAAGTGCAACCTAACATCGGTACAAAAATTAGCCAAAGATGAAAACTGTATTGTTGTTTATGGAGCTGATTTTTGTGTGTTACATGACCTCATGGCTGAAATGAGAAACAGGGCGTACTTCTTAAAGACAAGCGCCGGAAGAACAAGCTATGCAACAATCAGTACGAAGGAGTTAAGTATTTGGCATCAGGGCCTCAGTCATCCTTCTTTGGTAGTCTATCCATTTTTTCAGAAAATTGTGGTTTTCGATTGAATAAAGATGATTTGAGGTGCTGCGATACATGTCATAGAGCAAAACAAACAAGAAATCCGTTTTCCATTAGTACTAGTCGAGGTGAAAAAAACGTTTTCTTTGATTCATTGTGACTTATGGGGTAGATACCACACTCCTTCGTTAGGCAGGTGTCATTATTTTCTCTGCATTGTGGATGACTTCAATAGAGCAGTTTGGGTTTTCCTCTTGAAAGACAAATCTGAAACTTACAATAGAATCCTGGAATTTTGTGCCATGATTAAGAATCAATTTGGTGGGATTGTTCAATGAGTGCATACTGATAATGGAACGGAATTCACAAATGGACCTTCGCATGCTTTCTTTAGGCAGAGAGGCATCTTGGTCGAAACATCTTGTATAGATACCCCTCAACAGAATAGTAGAGTTGAGCGCAAGAATCGACACATTCTAAATGTTGCACGAGCTTAGAGATTTCAAGGTTACCTACCCTTGAAGTTTTAGGGTGATTGTGTGCTAAGCGCCACATATCTCATTAATAGGACTCCTGCAAAACTACTTAATGGGAAGACTCCTCATGCGGTATTGCATGGAGTGCGACCTAATTATGAACATATTAGAGTTGTCAGGTGCTTGTGCTATACTCATAATCATGAACCCAATAGAGATAAATTTAATCCTCAAGCCATTAGATGCATTTTATGGACAAAAGGGGTGGCCTGTTTATGACTTGGAGCACCAAAAATATTCACGTCACATGATGTCACATTTTATGAAGACAAGTTCCCATTTGCTCCTCACACTCGCAATACTTTAGAACCCTCTGCAACTGAGAAGCCTAGTAGTAGTGCTGGGCCATCGCTAAATCCATGTGTCGAGGAATCAGTCCATAATCTCTTGGAATCTGGTCCCAGCCAATAGGAAGACAGCATAGGGTTCGGTCGTGTGGAAGCAACACTACCCACAATTGAGCCTGATGGGTAATAGCCCACCCACTAAGCGCAACATGCAAGTGTACCCCACCAATGCGCTCTGGAGGTACCTCACAACCCACTGAGAACTCAGCTATATGTAATTCAGAGGGTCATGCTGCTCCATCTAGTGGGTTGACAAATGATGAGCCCATTGCGTATAGTCAGGGGGAGAATACTAGCCCCGCACATCATATTTCTACTTGAGCACACGAGATCGACGACCTCCTACGCGACTCCTAGGTTACGTTTGTCATGCTACAAAGACACCCTCCTCAAAGCCTACACTGTTGGCTTCCTAAGGTACGTCCCATCCTTTAACTCACTATGTTACTTGTGATAATTTTGCTGAAAATCATCGGGCTTTTCTTGCATCTGTTACATCTTATGATGAGCCCGACATTATTACCATGCTATTCATGATCCCAATTGGCGTGTCGCTATGGCAAATGAAATCTCAGCTTTAGAAGACAACAACACTTGGGAATATGCCGTCTTGTCTCCTGGGAAAAAGGCCCTTGGGTCTACATGGGTTTACAAACTCAAATATCATGCCAATTGAAGCATCGAACGATATAAAGCTCGTGTCATTGTCCTTGGTAACACACAAGTTGAAGGGGAGGATTTTCATGAGATCTTTGTCCCTATAGCTAAAATGACTATTGTTCGGTGTCTGTTGTCTATTGCAGTTACTAAAGAATGGGAACTTCATCAGATGGATATCCACAATGCCTTTCTTCATGGAGACTTTCATGACGACATTTATATGAAACCCCCACCTGGTTTTCACCCTCCTAGGCCAAATCTTGTGTGCAAGCTTCGAAAGTCATTATATGGACTTCGTAAAGCACCCAGACAAACTGACCACTGCGTTGCAACATTATGGTTTCGCCAGTCTCCATTAGATCTTCCTTGTTTGTTTATCGGAAAGGTGATGTCTTCTTGGCTCTGCTTATTTATGTTGACGATTTGGTTCTCAGCCGCACACATTGTCATAGCTTCAAGCAATATTTACATCGTTGTTTTAAGTTGAAGGATCTTGGTCCTTTCAAGTATTTCTTAGGCATTGAAGTGGCTCGCTCTCCAAAGGGGTTGTTCCTCTATCAATGTAAATAAATATGTTATGGACATCTTATTTGAAAGTGGCATGTTAGGAGCAAAACCAGCATCTTTTCCCATGGAGCAGAATCTCAAATTGATTTCTAACTCTGGCAAGCCTATTGGAGATCCTCCTCGCTTTCGTCAGTTGGTTGGTCGTCTTAGAATCACTCGTCGTGATATTATCTATCCGGTTCATATCTTAAGTTAATTCATGCAAGATCCTCGTCAAGGACATTAAGAGGACATCGGGAGGCTCCCATGCGTTTGTTACACTACTTAAAGTCTTGCCCGGGCCAAGGAATTCTTTTTCCCGCTCATAATACACTTGGGCTCCAAGTTTATTGTGATTCTGATTGGGCTAGTTATCCTATGACTCGCAGATCTGTCACTGGTTACTTACTCAAATTGGGCAACATGCCTATCTCATGGAAAACTAAGAAGCAAGCTCCAGTGTCTCGTTCTTCCGCCGCGGCCGAGTACCATGCCATGGCTAATGCTACTGGTGAGGTTATTTGGACACGGAACCTGTTACGCTTTCTTGGTCTTTCAGTCCCTCCTGCTCACCTACACTGTGACAATCAGGCGGCTATTCACATCACTAATAACCTGGTGTTTCATGAATGTACTAAGCATATTGAGGTGGATTGTCATTTCGTTTGTGAACAAATTATGTCAGGCGCATCCATGCTATACTCCGATACTGAACAACCAGCCAACATCTTTAAAAAAGCTCTGGGTCAGCGCCACTTTCATTATTTGAAGGGCAACTTGGGCATTCTTAATCCCCATGCGCCAACTTGGGGGGGAGTATTAGGAAGGTATCATATTGTAATCATCCTAGAGTTCACACTTCCCTAGTCCTTGTACCTATGTAATATTTGTATTTATTTCTTTCCTAATCATGTACCAATCCCTGTACATACAATCAGTATTTAAATACAATGAAATCCTAAAGCTGGGGTGAGCAGCAAGAACAAACTTTCTCACCATATCTCTGCTCTTTACACATTCTAACAACCAGAAGACAATTACAGTGACGGATAAACGCTGCGGGGGGGAAAGAAACAAACAAAAGGGCCAATCATCATCTTACCTACGGAGATTAAGCCTGCGAGGAGCAGTGAAGGAAGTGCCTGAAATCTGCTCAGCGTAGAGGCCGTACGGGCATATAAGGGGGTTGTTCTGGCCCACGGGCAGAGCTCCAGCCACAGCCTCCGACGAGAAGTGGTTACCGAAACCTGACAAGTAGTTAAAAGCCGCCGTGGATTCACCGGAGTCGGTCTCAGCCACCGTCACCGCCGCCGCCGCCGACATTACCTCGTTCACTTCTTGATTCTCAGACAGCCCTTTTTTGGGGAAACGGGGAAGATGGTCAACTGAAGGAAGTTGGCGACATTTGACTGTGGGTTGGCGATTGCCTTCAGCGTGGGTGTTAACTAGATGGAGTTGGATTGATTCCCCCCCCCCCCCCTCTCGGCTGAGCAAAAAACAAGGGAACAGGACCACTTCGGCGTGGCAGTGAGCAAGTTTGTCACGGCTTGATGTAATTCTATTTATTAGTTGTTAATATGTATGTGGATAAGATTTCATTTAATTATTGCCTGTTATCATCATGCGCGAAAATTTTCCAAACCCTGACGATGCAGATGAGCGCAGTGGCATGAGCAAGATGCAACCACCTACCATGATGTGCGAATTGTGAATTTTGATGGACAAATTTCTTCTTGGGAGAACTTTCCTTTGTGTTTTTTTAACTTGGCTTGATGCCTCACATATCAAGATACTTTTTAAAAACCATGAATATATGTAGCATTTTAGGTTTTATGTATATACTATTTTTTATATGCATAATGTTAAGGTGCTTTCATTTTAAAAAAATCGCAAATAAGTAGTGTTATTTTTTAATGAAGTTTTCTTCCAAAAAAAAAAGAAAGAAAGAAAAGTCTATGTGAACATCAGTTACTAAAGAGCGCTTCCACCTTGTTCTGGAGGAAGCAGCTTCCGAAGCCGATATTCTAAAAGAGTCACGCAATTTGGGAAGATAAAGTAGGGTCAATTTTCTATGAAAGAGAAGGTTGATAAGAGGGCAGTGTATAAGCTACGACTATCCATGATATGAATTCATTTAGAGTCAAGAAGAACAATAAAGCCATGGGAGAAGACAGTAGTAGCGGTGATATTCAAGGGCAAGAACGACCAGAAAGTAATGACCTAATGGTTGCCTTAAGAGGTGATCCCACGAAAGTGAGAGTGAAAGGTTGATGCGTGGGGATCCCCCATCCCAAGCCTAATATCAATGTCTGTTGGTTAAGCCCATCATAAGTAAACACAATCAAACACTTCGAAGGTTAGACCTCACAAAATAAGCCCTTAAAACCACAACTCTAAATGATTTAGAATGGGTTGAATCTTTTCACTCAAGACAAGACCACAACTCAAAGAGAGGGTTCTGATTTTCTTTTTTGTGAACCTCAACCCTAATAAACCAGAGAGGGTTATTTTCTTTTGCTTAAATGAAAAACTGCAACCCTTGAAAGAATAAAGGAGTGTCAACAATAAAGAGAATTAGATAAAAACCACAACCCTTAGAAAATGAACAAGGGAGGGTTAACCATAAAAGTCAGAATACAAATGCAAATGAGATGCAAATGTGAAATGAGAGAACACGAAGAAAGAACTTAAAAAGAACTGATATGACGTGATCTAAAAGCAAAACCGTCAATCAAGCCTAAGAACCCACCAACAACTAGATTAAAGGCTAAGCCACCGTCTAATTGCATAAAGGATTCACTCTAGCTCACCATTGAGAAGATTTGGATAAAGAGAGAGACGTTTAAGACAGAAACAAAGCTCTCAACTTCATTCCTTTGTAAAAGCTTAAACTTTTACTAGAATTCTCAATGTTTCTTACAAGAGAAGGGAAAGGGGTATTTATAGCCTTCGAAAGGCTAGTTCCCTTCTTCTAGGTTCAACATGGGACAAAAATACAAGACATTACAAGCTTACCCATTCAACACTTATATAAAATACAAACCAGAATGTAAATTGGCTAACAAAGATTAAGGGACCTAATCCTACTTTTTGAGCGTGGTAATCAACATTAGAATTGAAAGAATCACAAGGTTTGAGCTATTTAAGATTAAGAATATTCAATCAAATGATTAGGTTTTCATGCGTAATCTCAAGATAGAAAGATTAAGAAGGTAAGCAAGCAACGAGGTAGCTATGATGTATGTTTGAGTTGCTTGTGTGCTAGCTTCGCGATTTGCTTCCCCAAATCTTAAGTTCTTCGCATGGCTTTGCTCTTGGACGTTTCGATGTCTCTGTTACCAGGTTGGATATGATTTTGGAGCTTCACAAAAGGAGAAGAAGTTATAGACACTAAGCAGGTAGATTAGAGCCTCGATTAATTACCAATCTTAAGCAAAGAAATGCTTCGTCTCAAACTGCACTTAGACCTGAATTTTTTCATAGGAGGGAACCTTAGGATGTCAACAGACACCTCAATAATAAAAACAAACCTACATTAGCTTTTGGTAGGACAACCAACTTAGTTTCCAAAACCGGGCAAAATGGAACCAATCCTACATAGGTCAACTTGTGCTGGCTGAATCACCTTGATGAACTTGATCTAGCCCCAATTTCTTGGTGTTTTAGGATACCCTAGGATGTTAACTAACACCCCAAACAAAAATATTTTCCCTAAATTAGGTTAGAGGCGATGAAGCAACTCGAAACCCAAAACTGGCAGAATTGGATCCTTTTATCTTCAATATACTTCCATTGCATCCATCAACTTCAATCTAACCCTATTTGACATGGATTGCAACTTTGAGATTGAAAAATTCTAAAGAGCAGTATGAGAACAAGAAATTACAAAGGGGATGGAAAAAGGGGACTCCCAAGATTTTGAGAAGTGAATTACATGCTTAAACCGCTTGAAGGTGAGCCTTTAATCCCCTCTTAACTCTTGCTCATCAAAACTCATGATTTAGAGGTTGAATTTGATGAAATAAAAATAGAGATTTAAGAGAGATTTGGGAGATAAAAAGTGACATCAAAGTAAATGAAAGAAAAGCAATTAAATGGTAGCCAAATCAAATCAAAAGATGCGTCGTTACATTTATTCAATAAGCCTAGAATAGTGTATTTGAGAGGAAAAGGCTACTAAAAATGATGTATCATGCTGGGAAAGAAAGGAATGAAAGGAAAGCTCACGTTTGAGGAGAGGAGAAGGTGGGTGTGGCGTGTGAGGTAAATGGCATGGCTTGAAAAGTGAAACAGGGAAAACTGGAAACTGAAGATTCGATAAAACTGAAATAATTCTTGGATACAGATTTCACCACTAAGAACTATTTCAGGGCCCTTGATCTTTGATTAGGACACAGATTTCACTACCTAATTAAGATCAAGACTCATTTGATCACCACCTTACTTGCCCTAAGTAAGGATAAGCAAGTAGAGAATTTGAAGTAACAACACTGAGGAGTTTCAAACTCAACTTCAGATTTCAAATTAACATCACTTATTACATAATGAGCTTTTAGGGCTATTTATAAGGCACACCTAAGGCCTTTCCCCTTCACTAGGTAACCTTTAGGAGGTTACTTAATGATTAGAAAACTATTAAGCATACTTACTTAACTAGATTACATCGCATGTCCTTAAACCAAGCTAAGCATGAACAATGAGTCTAGTAATCAATAAAATAATCAACTAAACTCTCTCCTTAATGATACTAGGTAGCTTGGTCGCATTTTCCTTGCTAGGAAGGTTTGTATCCATGGCTGCCACCTCAAAAAGCTAAGGTCTTACATGCTCGTCACCTCAAGCACATGTTGTTCGAATACATGCTTGTAAAATGACACTTTCTCCTTGACCCATGTGGTATTTTCTCCTTGAATGAGTCATAGGATGACTAAGTATTACTAGACAACCAAGAAAGCACAAAGATTAGTGAAGAAAACCCACCTAAGAGGGTATACCCTCTAGGCTAAGGAACCAGCTGTAAAGGCACCGTGTGTCTCGGTTTTTGGTCTCATTGGGCCACCTCATTTTGACGAGTAATATGAGGTTTCCTTCCATGGGGGGAAACCTCAAGATGTCAACAAACCCCCCGCATTGAACAAATCTTCATTTGCAGATCATTAGGAGGCTCAGTTAGCTTGATTAATCCAACTGTGCATCATCAGGCACAAAACAGGTAGCTTGGGTTTTTAGGCTGGACTGGATGACTTAGATTGCTTTTCTTGGACTTTTCTTGACGTGCCTGGTTGCTTGACATCGTAAACTAACTAACTAAAAAATAATTACAAAATTTGGATGTCATTTAGTCTATGAAATAATTAAAAATAGAACGGGTTAAAACTATCCCAAACCTGCCGCCTGGACAGTTTAAGTTTTAAGAGTTGAGTTGAATTAATAAAGTCCAAATGAGCTAAAACTAATTTAGTTGGAAATCTAACTTCTTTAACTTAACAACCATGGTCAAATATTTGACTTAAACCTCAAAGAGGCCTAAGTAATTAAGTTTACAAAAATTGGTATGTTGCTGGAATTAACCTAGCAACTTGCTCCTTTTGAACTTGCAAAAATCTAATTTATTCCTTGGACTTTTGATGACTAATTTGCATTACATTAGCTGCCTTAGACCTCCAAATTTGTGTTCCGTGAGGGATATCCACCATCCTTCCCTTGTTGAGAAGGATTTGCCCTCAAATCTGATGGGTAAGCAAGGATGAATTAGAATCTGGCTGAAATATAACTAACCAAGCAAATAAATCTTTCTTGGTTCGTATTCGGTGGATTTAGGAAATGGCTATGGAGGGGTGTGGTAAGGGTCATTTTGGTTTCTTTTTATCATTGAAAATCCAATCTTTGAAGGGTGTGAGGCCTTGAAAAGTGGCTTGTTAGAAGTAAGAAAGAAATCAGGATGTTCTGGTCCCTTTTGTGGTTTGTGGAGTTCAGAATAATCATAAGCAAGAGCAGGGAGATTAGCTTTGCTAGGGGGAACATCATGTGCATGGTTTCCTTCATGAATAATCAATGAGCATAACTTACTCAGAAATGTGCTACTGTAGTGAAACCTTTGGTCATCTTTATCTTCTTTTGGACCATTCCAAGTTCGTTCCAAAAGAAGCATGTCACCCTTGTCAGCTTTCACTAATATCTTCTCTAGAGTTTCCTCAAGATCACCATTATTATCCCCCTCAATTTCATGCTTTTTCACTGCCTCCCATTTGGCTAATGCGATGAACCTTCGGTTTGTACAATCCGAAGCTAAGTGGTCGAATCCTTGGCACATAAAACATCTTTGAATGCCCTAAGGAATGGATTTAGGACTACTTTGTGAAGGCAGGCTGTTTTATGGTGCTGGGGTTCTTTGTGGGGTGGAAGGTATAGGAACCGTGTGTTTAGGGGTAGGAAATGGGCTTCCCTTTCTCACGGATTGATCTTGGGGTAGGGGTTTCAAAAATTCTGGTTTGGAATGCCGAGACCTTCTTTGTTGCTCAACTTTATAGGCTAAGACACAAACCTCATCGAAACTTGAGTATTGTTGCAATTCCACCACATTGGTATACCTAGGTTCAAGACCTCCTAAGTACCTAACAATGGTTTGCTTTTCTGGTTCTTGAATGTCACACTTGATTAGGAGTTTCTCAAATTCTCTTCTGTATTCCTCAATGTTCAAGCTACCTTGGGTAGGTTATAAAGTTGTGAATAGCAATCTTGGATGTAAGTTGGGTGTAGAAATTGAGATTTTAACTTGGCTTTCATTTTCTCCCAAGTTTTGATTTTGGTTTTTCCACTCCTCACTCTCGTGGCACATAGGTTAGTCCACCATAATGAGGTGTCCTTCCTGAGCCTAAGAGCAACCAACTTGACTTTCTTATCTTCAGAAACATCCTTATATTCAAAATGTGTTTAATGGTGTGTAACCATTCCAATAACTCATCTTTATCAAGCTTGCCTTCAAACTCACAGATTTCAATTCTAAAATCATTGGAGTTACTAGGCTGCCTTCGTTCTCTTCTTTCCATTCTAGATGGTTCTCCTTCACTTACAGAACTCAAAGGGGTTGCTTGCTGCCTCATCTTCGTCACCGTGGGTAGAACCGGTGAGGCTAGCATGCATTTTCTATTTTTGCTTCATGAAATCACCAAGCTGCTTTTTCAAGTACTCATTTTGAGCTTTGAGTTCTTGATCACGTTGAGCATCCTCATTGATTTTCCTTATCAATATCTCATTTTGGGCTTAGAGAGATTGATAATTCTTCATGATTCCTCAAACTTTTCACCCAAGCTTGTGCTTGTACTCATCTTGTAACAGGCCTGGTGACTAGAACCGTGACTGTGTTTCGGTGTTTTTTTGGTTTTTTTTTTTTGTAGCGATAGGAAAGGGGGAAACGTGGGGGTTGATTTTAGGCCAAGGATGAGACTTAGCTTCTGATACCAAACATGATGTATCACGCTGGAAAAGAAAGAAATGAAAGGAAAGCTCACGTTTGAGGAGAGGAGAAGGTGGGTGTGGCCTGTGAGGTAAATGGCATGGCTTGAAAAGGAAATAGGGAAAACTTGAAATTGGTTATTCGATAAAACGAAAATGATTCTTGGGTACAGATTTCACCTCCAAGAACTATGTCAAGGCCCTTGATCTTTGATTAGGATATAGATTTCACCACGTAATTAAGACCAAGACTCACTTGATCACCACCTTACTTTCCTAAGTAAGGATAAGCAAGTAGAGAATTTGAAGTAACAATACTGAGGAGTTGCAAACTCAACTTCAGATTTCAAATTAACATCACTTATTACAAAATGAGCTCCTTGGGCTATTCATAAGGCATGCCCAAGGCCTTTTCCCATTCACTAGGTAACCTTTAGGAGGTTATTTAATGATTAGGAAACCTATTGAGTGTACTTACTTAACTAGATTACATCGCATGTCCTTAAACTAAGCTAAGCATGAACAATAAATCTAGTAATCAATACAATAATCAACTAAATTCTGTCCTTAATGATACTAGGCAGCTTGGTTATGTTTTCCTTGCTAGGAAGGTTTGTATCCGTGGCTGCCACCTCAAAAGGCAAAGCTCTTACATGCTCGTCACCTCAAGCACATGTTGTTCAAATACATGCTTGCAAAATGACACTTTTTCCTCGACCCATGTGGCATTTTCTACTTGAATGAGTCAAAGGGTGACTAAGCTTTACTAGACACCCAAGCATGCATAAATATTGGTGAAGAAAACCCATCTAAGAGGGTAACCCTCCAGGCTAAGGAACCAGCTGTAAAGGCATTGTGCGTCTTGGTTTTTGCTCTCCTTGGGCCACCTCATTTTGATGAGTAATCTTAGGTTTCTCTTCATGGGATGAAACCTCAAGATGTCAGCAAACCCCCCCATTAAACAAATCTTCATTTGCACATCATTAGGAGGCTAAGTTAACTTGATTATACAACCACGCATCATCAGATGCAAAACAAGCAGCTTGGATTTTTGGGCTAGGCTGGACAACTTAGCTTGATTTTCTTGAACTTTTCTTAACATTCCTGGTTGCTTGACATCCTAAACTAACTAACAAAAAAAGAATTATAAAATTTGGATGTCATTTAGTCTATTGAATAATAAAAACAAAATCGGGTTAAAATTGTCCCAAAACTGTAGCCTGGACAGTTTGAGTTTAAGAGCTGAGTTGAATATCAAATGAAGTCCAAATGAGCTGAAACTTATTCAGTTGGAAAGCTAACTTCTTAAAATTTAAACCCATGGTAAAATATTTGATTTAAACCTTAAAGAGGCCTAAGTAATTAAGCTCACAAAAAATGGGTATGTTGCTGGAATTAACCCGACAACTAGCTCCTTTTGAACTTACAAAAATCTAATTTGTTCCTTGGACTTTTGATGATTAATTTGGATTATCTGGGTAGCTTGAACCTCGAAATTAGTGTTCCTTAAGGGATATCCATCATCCTCCCCTTGTTGAGAAGGATTTGCCCTCAAATCTGATGGGTAAGCCAGGATGAATTGGAATCTGGCTGAAATATGACTGACCAAGCAAATAAATCTTTCTTGGTTCAAATTCGATGGATTGGGGAAATGGCTATGGAGTGGTTTGGTAAGGGATATTCTAGTTTCTTTTGATCATTGAAAATCCAATCTTTGAAGGGTTTAAGCTTAAGGTATGAGGCCTTGAAAAGTGGCTTGCTAGAAGTAAGAAAGAAATCAGGATTTTCTAGTCCCTTTTGTGGTTTGTGGAGTTCAGAATAATCATAAGCAAGAGTAGGGAGATTAACTTCGTTAAGGGGACCATCATGTGCGTGGTTTCCTTCATGAACAATCAATGAGCATAACTTATTCAAAAATGTGCTATTAGAGCGAAACCTTTACTCATCCTTATGTTCTTTTGGACCATTCCAAGTTCGTTCCAAAAGAGGCATGTCACCCTTGTCAGCTTTCACTATTATCTCCTCTAGAGTTTCATCAATATCACCCTTATTATCCTCCTCAATTTCATGCTCTTTCACTACCCCCCATTCGACTAATATGATGATCCTTTGGTTTGTAGAATCTGAAGTTAAGTGGTCGAATCCTTGGCACGTAAAACATCTTTGAATGCCCTAAGGAATTGATTTAGGAATACTTTGTGGAGGCAGGCTGTTTTGTGGTGCTGGGGTTCTTTGTGGGGTGGAAGGGATAGGAACCGTATGTTTAGGGTTAGGAAATGGGCTTCCCTTGGTCACGTATTGATCTTAGGGTAGGAGTTTTGAAAATTTCAGTTTGAAATGCGGGGACCTTCTTTGTTGCACAACTTTATGGGCTAAGACACAAACCTCATCGAAAGTTGTGTATTGTTGCAATTCCACCACGTTGGCATATCTAGGTTCAAGACGTCCTAAGTACCTAACAATGGTTTGCTCTTCTGGTTCTTGAATGCCACACTTGATTAGGAGTTTCTCAAATTCTCTTGTGTATTCCTCAACATTCAAGCTGCCTTGGGTAAGGTTATAAAGTTGGGAATAACTATCTTAGATGTAAGTTGGGTGTAAAAATCAAGATTTTAACTTGGCTTTCATTTTCTCCTAAGTTCTGATTTTGGTTTTTCCACTCCTTACTCTCTTGGCACATAGGTTAGTCTACTATAATGAGGCGTACTTCCTGAGCCTAAGAGCAACCAACTTGACTTTCTTATCTTTAGAAACATCCTTATATTCAAAGATGCTTTCAACGGTGTGTAACCATTCCAAGAACTCATCTTTATCAAGCTTGCCTTCAAACTCCCGGATTTCAATTCTAACATCATGGGATTTAATATGCTGTGTTCGTTCTCTTATTACCCTTCTAGATGGTTCTCCCTTACTTAAAGAACTCAAGGGGTTGCTTGTTGCCTCATCTTCTTCGCCGTGGGTGGAACCGGTGAGGCTAGCATGTGCTTTCTATTTTTGTTTCATGAAATCATCAAGTTGCTTTTTCAAGTACTCATTTTGAGCTTTGAGTTCTTGATCACATTGAGCATCCTCATTGATTTTCCTTGTCAATATCTCATTTCGGGCTGAGAACGATTGATAATTCTTCATGATTGCATTAAGCTTTTCATCCAAGCTCGTGCTCGCACTCATCTTGTAACTGGCCTAGTAACTAGAACCGTGACTGGGTCTCGGTTTTTTTTGGTTTTTTTTGGGTGGCATGATAGGAAAGGGGGAAACGTGTGGGGTTGATTCCATGCCAAGGATGAGACTTAGCTCTGATACCAAATATGATGCATTGCGCTAGGAAAGAAAGGAATGAAAGGAAAGCTCACGTTTGAGGAGATGAGAAGGTGGGTGCGGCCTGTGCGGTAAATGGCGTGGCTTGAAAAAGGAAATAGGGAAAATTGAAAATTGGAGATTCGATAAAATGAAAATGATTCTTCGATACAATTTTCACCTCCAAGAACTATTTCAGGGCCCTTGATCTTTGATTAGGATACAGATTTTACCACTTAATTAAGATCAAGACTCACTTGATCACCACCTTACTTGCCCTAAGGAAGGATAAGCAAGTAGAGAATTTGAAGTAACAACACTGAGAAGTTTCAAACTCAACTTCAGATTTCAAATTAACATCACTTATTACAAATGAGCTTCTTGGGCTATTTATAAGGCATGCCCAAGGCCTTTCTCCCTTCACTAGGTAACCTTTAGGAGGTTACTTAATGATTAGGAAACCTATTGAGTATACTTACTTAACTAGATCACATCGTATGTCCTTAAACTAAGCTAAGCATAAACAATGAGTCTAATAATCAATAAAATAATGAATTAAATTCTCTCCTTAATGATACTGGGCAGTTTGTTCATGTTTTCCTTGCTAGGAAGGTTTGTATCCATGGCCGCCACCTCAAAAAGCATAGCTCTTACATGCTCGCCACCTCAAGCACATGTTGTTCGAATACATGCTTGCAAAATGACTCCTTCTCCTTGACCCATGTGGCATTTTCTCCTTGAATGAGCCATAGGGTGACTAAGCATTACTAGACGGCAAAGCATGCACAAAGATTGGTGAAGAAAACCCATCTCAGAGGGTAAACCCTCTAGGCTAAGGAACCAGCTGTAAAGGTGCCGTGTGCCTTCGTATTCGCTCTTATTGGGCCACCTCATTTTGATGTGTAATCTTAGCTTTCCTTCCATGGAGGGAAACCTCAAGATGTCAGCAAACGCCCCCCATTGAAAAATCTTCATTTGCACATCATTAGGAGGCTCAGTTAGCTTGACTAATCCAACCATGCATCACCAGGAGCAAAACAGGCAGCTTGGATTTTTGAGCTAGGCCGGATAACTTAACCTTCTTTTCTGGACTTTTCTTGAAATTCCTGGTTGCTTGACATCCTAAACTCACTAACAAAAAAGGAATTATGAATTTCGATGTCATTTAGTTTATTAAATAATAAAAATAAAACTGGGTTAAAACTATCCCAAAACTGCAGCCTGGACAGTTTGAGTTTAAGAGCTAAGTTGAATTATTAAATGAAGTCCAAATGAGCTAAAACTTATTTAGTTGGAAAGCTAAGTTCTTGAACTTCAAATCCATGGTAAAATATTTGATTTGTACCTCAAAGAGGCCTAAGTAATTAAAGTCACAAAATTCGGGTATGTTGCTGGAATTAACCCGGCAACTAGCTCCTTTTGAACTTGCAAAAATCTGATTTATTCCTTGGACTTTTGACGATAATTTGGATTACCTTGGCTGCCTTGGACCTCCAAATTAGTGTTCCTTGAGGGATATCTATCATCCTCCCCTTGTTGAGAAGGATTTGCCCTCAAATCTGATGGGTAAGCTAGAATGAATTGGAATCTGGCTGAAATATGACTAACCAAACAAATAAATATTTTTTGGTTAGAATTCAGTGGATTTGAGAAATGGCTAGGGAGTGGTTTGGTAAGGGAGATTGTGGTTTCTTTTTATCATTAAAAATCCAATCTTTGAAGGGTTTAAGCTTAGGGTATGAGGCCTTGAAAAGTGGCTTGCTAGAAGTAAGAAAGAAATCATGATGTTCTGGTCCCTTTTGTGGTTTGTAGAGTTCAGAATAATTATAGGCAAGAGTAGGGAGATTAACTTTGCTAAGGGGAACATCATGTGCACGGTTTCCTTCATGAATAATCAATGAGCATAACTTACTCGGAAATGTGCTACTGGAGTGAAACCTTTGCTCATCTTTATCTTCTTTTGGACCATTCCAAGGTCATTCCAAAAGAAGCATGTCAACCTCGTCAGCTTTCACCACTATCTCCTCCAAAGTTTCCTTAAGATCACCCTTATTATCCTCCTTAATTTCATGCCCTTTCACTGCCTCCCATTCGGCTAATGTGATGAACCTTTGGTTTGTACAATCCGAAGCTAAGTGGTCAAATCCTTGGCGGATAAAACATCTTTGAATGCCCTAAGGAATGGATTTAGGACTACTTTGTGGAGGCAGGCTGTTTTGTGGCGTTGGGGTTCTTTGTGGAGAGGAAGGGATAGGAACCATGTGTTTAGGTGTAGGAAATGGGCTTCCCTTACTCACGGATTGATCTTAGGGTGGGGGTTTTGAAAATTCTGGTTTGGAATGCCGAGACCTTCTTTGTTGCTCAACTTTATGGGCTAAGACACAAAACTCATCAAAAGTTGAGTATTGTTGCGATTCCATCACATTGGCATACCTAAGTTCAAGACCTCCTAAGTACCTAACAATGATTTACTCTTGTAGTTCTTGAATGCCATGCTTGATTAGGAGTTTCTCAAATTCTCTTGTGTGTTCCTCAACGTTCAAGCTACCTTCGGTAAGGTTACGAAGTTAGGAATAGTATCTTGGATGCAAGTTGGGGGTAGAAATCGAGATTTTAACTTGGCTTTCATTTTCTCCCAAGTTCTAATTTTGGTTTTTCCACTCCTCACTCTGTTAGCACATAGGTTAGCCCACCATAATGAGGTGTACTTCCTGAGCCTAAAAGCAACCAACTTAACTTTCTTATCTTCAGAAATAACATCCTTATATTCAACGATGTGTTTAATGGCTTGTAACCGTTCTAAGAAATCATCTTTCTCGAGCTTGCCTTCAAACTCCCGGATTTTAATTCTAAAATCATTGGAGTTAATAGGCTACCTTTGTTCTCTTCTTTCCCTTCTAGATGGTTCTCTCTCACTTAAAGAACTCAAGGGGTTGCTTGCTGCCTCATCTTCTTCACCGTGGATAGAACCGGTGAGGCTAGTATGCATTTTCTATTTTTGCTTCATGAAATCCCCAAGCTGCTTTTTCAAGTACTCATTTTCAGCTTTGAGTTCTTGATCACGTGGAGCATCCTCATTGATTTTCCTTAGTAATATCTCATTTTGGGCTGAGAGAGATTGATAATTCTTCATGATTGCCTCAAACTTTTCATCTAAGCTCGTGCTTGTACTTACCGTGATTGTGTTTCGATGTTTTTTTGGGTTTTTTTTTTTTTTTTTGTCGCATGATAAGAAAAGGGAAAATGTGTGGGGTTGATTTTAGGCCAAGGATGAGACTTAGCTCTGATATCAAATATGATGTCTCATACTAGGAAAGAAAAGAATGAAAGGAAAGCTCATGTTGAGGAGAGGGGAAGGTGGGTGTGGCGTGTGAGGTAAATGGCGTGGCTTGAAAAGGGAAACAGGGAAAACTGGAAATTGGGGATTCGATAAAACGGAAATGATTCTTAGAGATTTCGCCACCAAGAACTATTTCGGGGCCCTTGATCTTTGATTAGGATACAGATTTCACCATCTAATTAAGACCAAGACTCACTTGATCACCACCTTACTTGCCCTAAGTAAGGATAAGCAAGTAGAGAATTTGAAATTACAATACTGAGGAGTTTCAAACTCAACTTCAGATTTCAAATTAACATCACTTATTACAAAATGAGCTTCTTGGGCTATTTATAAGGCATGCTCAAGGCCTTTCCCCTTCACTAGGTAACCGTTAGGAGGTTACTTAACGATTAGGAAACCTATTGAGCATACTTACTTAACTAGATTACATCGCATGTCCTTAAACTAAGCTAAGCATGAACGAGTCTAGTAATCAATAAAATAATCTACTAAATTCTCTCCTTAATGATATTGAGCAGCTTGGTCATGTTTTCTTTGCTAGAAAGGTTTGTATCCATGGCTGCCACCTCAAAAAGCAAAGCTCTTACTGCTCGCCACCTCAAGCACATGCTGTTCGAATACATGCTTGCAAAATGGTACCTTCTCCTTGACCCATGTGATAGCTCAATCCTAAATCATGTTTATTTATTTAATTAAGCCATGTTATTAATTTTTTACATTGATTTATCTCGTTTGATCATCCTGGTTGGGCGAATTCATTTTGGACCTCACTTTGCAATTCGAGTTTATTTACGTGACAATTTTGGGTGAATCGATATTGGTCCTCGGTGGATATGATTAGGTTTTAAATTATTTTCATAATGTCAAAAAAATTTAATTTTTAAGCATGCAAAAACATTTGGGCCCAAATTCATTAAGTTTGGCCCAATTCATTTGGGTCCGAATTACGGCCCAATTCATTTTGGACTGTAATAGCCTAACTCTAAATTTTATTTATTTATTTAATTACATCATGTTGATGATTTTCTCAAATTTATTTATCTCAATTAATCATCCCGGTGGTGAAAAATTTATTTGGGCCCTCACTTGGCAATTTGAATTTTATTTATTTATTTAATTATCAATGAAAACTTTGGAAGAATTGATAGTGGGCCATAAAAAGTTTAATCTAAGTAATTTATTTTGTTTTCCATAGCATTACAAAAATTTAAATTTGAGTATGCAAAAACGTTATCATTACGAAGCGTTTTATTCTGGAATCCAACTTTCTTCGGCCCAATTTGAAGCCCAACATGCTTGCTTTCTTAACCTAACTAATTACCATGATTAAGCTTAACCATGGTTAGCTAAAAATCACTTTTCAAGATAAAAACTCAGGCAAGTTGTTAGACAACTCAAAAAAATACAACCAAAACTCAAACCCATCTTCTCTCTCCTTTCTCTCTCTAACTAGGCCAGCCCTCTTCCCTAGCTAATTCTAGTGTTTTTCGGCCAGTTTTCACCCAGGTTTGGGCTGCTTCTGACTCCCCCCGACACCCTAGTATCACTAGCTACCATCTTCCATCATCAAAACCACTAAACATCACCTCCATCTCTATTTTTATCAAGCTTGAAGTGAGTAACCTTAATCTTGATCTTGTTGGTTTTGATTTTTATCTTAGTTTTGATTCTTGTTTTGATGTTTTTGATTGTTGATCATGATGTTTTGATAAGAAATAAGAGTTATTTTGATGTTGATCATGGTGGAGTTGAGTTAGGAGCATGTTAGGGTTAGGATTATTCATAATCATGCAAGCTTTAAGCGGCAAGTTTGTTTTTCTTGGATTCTTGTATTTGATTTAGTGGTTTTAATTTCTAATAATGTTATGAGGATGTTATTGTTGATCTTGGATGAAATGGAAGTTGGGGTTTTATTGATTATGCAAGGGTTTAACCTTCATTTGATAGCAAGCATGTTATTAATGTATATTTGATGGAAAAATGACCTTTGATGTACATGATTTTGAAGTGGAATTAAGTGTGATGGCTTTGTATGGTGATAGGAAGGACCAAAGCCTTGTTACATGACTTAAAGGTGTGATTTTGGATGGGGAATTGTGTGAAAGGAAAGGAGAAAGCCTTGACAATGAAGGCTGGAAAATTTTTAAAAATAGGGCAAGTTTTGTGATTAAACTGATAATTATCGGCCCATTTAAAAATTATGATTTTTAGTGGGTGGATAGTTGAGGGTGTTAGCTTTTAGATGCCTTTTGAATTGCCTTAATCCGAGGTCTGTGATAAAAGTTATGACCATTTTATCAGAGCTGCGCAGGTTAGATTAAAATTGACATACTTGTGTTCTAGTCCCATTTTGAGAACCCTATAGTGGGAATCGTGTTTGGTGTTCCAAATGCAAGTGTTGCAAGACTTCTTGATCTTTTCATATTGGGGTTTTATAGCTCAATTGGAGGTCAGGGGCAAAAGTTATGAATTTTGTAAGGTGGACCTTGAATCGGTAAGAATTTTGATTGCACTTAGAAGCTTATTTGGTTTGGAAAACTAAGCAGTATGGTATGTGCTACGAAATTGAAGAAGTGGGGAGATTGATAACTTAAGATCAGTGTTTATTGGTTCAAACTGGTGTGCTTGAAGTTATTCTGGACCTAGTATCAGTCCAATTACATTCAAACCTTTATTATCCATCTCAGAAATATCAAAAAACCAGTGATCAATTATACCCATCAAAGTCTTTCTTTTATGATTTCAATTATTCTACCTTGATCAGTTTTATGCCAACATTATTTCACTTTGAGTTAAATTACCCTAATTCATTTAGTTTTCAGATCATGTTGACAGAACTTATTTTCTATTGAATTATTTGAGTTATGGATGCCTTTTAATGAATTTCTATTACAATCACAAATTATTAAAGTGAACGTTGTTTACTAATTACATATACCTATAATTATATTTCTTAAATAGAAATCAGGGCCTAATCTACCGTTTACCATTGTGCATAAGTATTATCAAGTGCGATTGCATTTTAAGGACTTCAGCTACGTTCATTGTCTGTATCTTTAGAAATCAGCACGTATTTATCAAAGTTATAATATTTTGGTAAGTACATCAATGAATAAGTTACAAGGCATAGCCCTTTAGTTACCCGGGCAGCTTCAGGCCAGGCCCCGATCGGCTTGGCAGGTGTACACCTATCCATAGATCATAACAGTTATAAGGGGTTCATTTTCCGATAATAAGTAGCAATATAGTTTTACATTCATCTTATTCACTGTTTTGACTTAAAATAAATTACAAAACGGGCGCCCAACCAATTTATGCAGTGATTATTTAACAATACAGGAATGCATGTACTGAGCTTTGGCTCACAGTTCAAAATATTTTCATGTTTTGTTTTATGAAAACGCTCAGTGAATCGGCCTCATGCTAGCAAATCAGCCGAAAAGCATGCTAGTGAGTTAGCTGAAGAGATTAAGCAAGCAAGGGAAGCTTGGATGAATCAACAGTGATATAGACCATGCATACTTTGGAGCCGTATTTTGTAATCTTTAGTGTATGGAAGTGTAAGCTTTATGGTGAATTGCTTTACTGTAGTGTATATACCTTATGTTGGTTAATGAGTGTAGTTGAAGTTGTGCCTAACTATGTTATCTCTAGTACACTTGCAGTGAGCCTCGTCCTTTTGAGACGATGGTAACGCACCAATCATTGAGTTTATCAGTTGTAATTGAGGGAATCAGAATAATGATTACAAACAGTGAAACATGCTTAATTAGGGACGTTACAACCCATGTGGCATTTTCTCCTTGAATGAGCCATAGGGTGACTAAGCATTACTAGACAGCCAAGCAAGCACAAAGATGGGTGAAGAAAACCCACCTAAGAGCAACCAACTTGACTTTCTTATCTTCAGAAACATCCTTATATTCGAAGATGCGTTCAACGGTGTGTAACCATTCTGAGAACTCATCTTTATTAAGCTTGCCTTCAAACTCCCAGATTTTAATTCTGAAATCAATGGAGTTAATAGGATGCCTTTGTCCTCTTCTTTCCTTTCTAGATGGTTGTCCCTCACCTAAAGAACTTAAGGGGTTGCTTGCTACCTCATCTTCTTCACCGTGTGTAGAACTGGTGAGGCTAGCATGCATTTTCTATTTTTGCTTCATGAAATCAGCAAGCTGCTTTTTCAAGTACTCATTTTCAGCTTTGAGTTCTTGATCACGTTGAGTATCCTCATTGATTTTCCTTATCAATATTGCATTTTGGGCTTAGAGAGATTGATAATTCTTTATGATTGCCTCAAACTTTTCATCCAAACTCGTGTTTGTACTCATCTTGTAACTAGCTTGGTGACTAGAACCGTGACTGTGTTTCGGTGTTTTTTTGGGTTTTTTTTTTTTGTAGCATGATAGGAAAGGGGGAAATGTGTGGGGTTGATTTAACGCCAAGGATGAGACTTAGCTTTGATACCAAATATGATATATCACACTGGGAAAGAAAGGAAGGAAGGGAAAGCTCACGTTTGAGGAGAAGAGAAGGTGGGCGTGGCGTGTGAGGTAAATAGCGTGGCTTGAAAAGGGAAACAGGGAAAATTGGAAATTGGAGATTCGATAAAACGGAAATGATTCTTAGATACAAATTTCACCACAAACAATTATTTCAAGGCCCTTAATTGTTGATTAGGATACATATTTCACCACCTAATTAAGACTAAGACTCACTTGATCACCACCTTACTTGGCCTAAGTAAGGATAAGCAAGTAGAGAATTTGAAGTAACAACATTGAGGAGTTTTAAACTTAACTTCAGATTTCAAATTAACATCACTTATTACCAAATGAGCTTCTTGGGCTATTTATAAGGCATGCCCAAGGCCTTTCCCCCTTCACTAGGTAACCTTTAGGAGGTTACTTAATGATTGGGAAACCTATTAAGTATACTTACTTAACTAGATTACATCGCGTGTTCTTAAACTAAGCTAAGCATGAATAACGAGTCTAGTAATCAATAAAATAATCAACTAAACTCTCTCCTTAATGATACTGGGTAGCTTGGTCATGTTTTCCTTGCTATGAAGGTTTGTATCCATGGCTGCCCCCTTAAACAGCAAAGCTCTGACATGCTCGCCACCTCAAGCACATGTTGTTGAAATACATGCTTGCAAAATGACACCTTCTCCTTGACCCATGTGGCATTTTCGCCTTGAATGAGTCATAGGGTGACTAAACATTACTAGACTGCCAAGTAAGCACAAAGATTGGTGAAGAAAGCCCGCCTATGAGGGTGAACCCTCCAGGCTAAGGAACCAGCTGTAAAGGCGCCGTACGGCTCGGTTTTTGCTCTCAATGGGCCACCTCATTTTGATAAGTGATATTAGGTTTCCTTCCATGGGGGCAAACCTCAAAATGTCAGCAAAGCCCCCCATTAAACAAATCTTCATTTGCACATCATTAGGAGGCTCAGTTAGCTTGATCAATCCAACCGTGCATCATCAAGCGCAAAACGGGCAACTTAGCTTTTTGAGCTGGGCTGGATGACTTAGTTATCATACTACTGCAAGCGCACCGATAATCGCAGTATAGATAAAAGACATCGTTCCTCAGGAACTAATCGTAACTGACAGAGTCTTACTTTTCAGAATGTGCTAAGTAAAATTCTGGTTCAAGTGGATTCGATTTAACAATAGCAAATAAACGTTTCTAAATCAATAAGGGAAAAACGTCTAGGAATTCTCGTAGTTGTGAAAGGAAATTATATCAAAAATAATGAACATGTGCTTTCCTCCAATTGGTTAAATTTGAAGAATTGTAATCTCTTCAAAAACTCAGTCTATTCTTTCAAAATCAACTAAATTTGCCTATACTAAGCAAAAGTCGTTCTTTTAAGCTAATTTGCCTTAATTCAAGTTCAATGTCTTCGATTACTTACAAGCCCTCCTAACATACAAATTTCTCTTTTGAGATGAAGTTACATTAGGTCTAATCAAGCAGTCGAACAACCAAATGTCACATTTTGGTTTTTCACTCGATATTTTCAGAGTGCAAGCAAATTTTGGCCAAAAATCAACTCACAACAACCCAAACACTTGACAAAATGAAATCAAACCAATCATGAAAATAAGCACAATTGTATAGATTAAAACATGATCCAATAACACTTCCACAAACTACTAAATCCCTAGAATAAAGAAAACTACTCAGACGTGACATAATATCAACAAACTAACCAACGATTGGTGAAATCTGAGCGAGAAGGGTACTGACCAAGATGGCCTTCAACCAAGGGCTTCAGAACCTCCTCAAGAACAAACTCTCACACTCAAGACTCACACCAATATAATAACCAAAGTAAGAACTACAAAATTTGAGAAAGAAACTAAAGCACTAATATACACTACTCTACACTTTTGCTTTCTTGATCTTGGATGCTTTCTATATGCTGCAGAACGTCACTTTTTATAGAGAGGCTTGGTCAATCTCAGCCACACAGTTGACGGAAAATGAGGAGTCACCAGTTACAGGCTTACCACGGTTCGTGGGGTGCACCACGGTCCGACCATGGTCTGTGCTAGAATAGGGTTTTTGCTCATTCTTTGCTCTGTGGTCGTGGCATAACATGGATGACCATGGGGGAGGTCAAAATACAGCTATTGAAGGGCAAATGCTAGGTAAAAAGACTTAAAATCCTATAAAATACCCAAGCATAAATCAAGAATAGGAGGGTAAATAATAACAACAAGCACAATATTCTCCTCAAAACTACACAAAATAGCCCTAAAATGATATACATATTGAGCACTTATTAAACTCCCCCATGCTTAAACTGTTGCTTGTCCTTAAGCAATGCAATGACTAAAAGTATACACAGCATCCTTAGGATAGATATAGGTAATATTCAAATGGCAAAGCTAATCCAAAGATAGCCCAAAAAGATACAAAAAAATCATTAACAAACAGAATAGGGAATGAAATTTTCGAAAACCCTTAATAGACCAAAATGTCAAACTTGAATGCAATCTCCCCCAAATTGTGAAATACAATTATTCAACAAATGGAACAAGCAAAACTAGTAAGGCCGGTAGAACCTCACTATAGTTATATGGCACTTAGTGCTCATGTGTTTGAAATGTATGTATTTATGAAGGATCTCTCAAACCTCAACCTTCGACGCAGATCTGCTATAAGCTTGACAAGATTCTCAAATTCACCATCACTAAAAATACAAACACATTAGATAATCATGAGATTTTTAATAGGGTTGTAACCGGGATAGGGGTAAAGGTACGAGGGGAACAAATGTTTTTGGGAATGAGGAGCTAAAAGCCAAAGACTAAGAACTGAGCCATTCCAATGCATCAAATAACATCCTTCTTAAACCATATCAATTTGGAATAAATCCCCAAATGAAGAGAGAAAAAGTCGAAAATCACAAATAACTTGTATTCCCAACAAGGCTAATTCTCTAAATTTTCTACAATAAAACAAGGGATTAATAAATATCTCACAACCCTGTACTAAATAACCAAATTACACCACAAGATATCATTCCATCTTACTAACACCATATCAAACTTGATGCAAAAGAATAGAACACTCCTCTAGCCTTGGCTTAAAGGTAAGACTAGTTTTTGGCCATGGGATGTAATAGAAGGTTCAAATCAAGAAAAACGGATACAGGCTCAAAGGGGCTAACAAGGGATATAATACACAACCAGGGTGGCTATTTGGCTGTGGGGTTTAAACAAATCAAAAAAAGAAAAATGCCTCAATCATATTGCCTAAATGCATATGCGAAATGTAATCTTGAATGAGAGTCTAAGCAAGTTCTAGAGAAATGACAACAAGGAAGAGTCACACATGAAAGAAATATAAGACTAATAATGATAAACAGTCTCTAAAGGCTCAAAGTCTCACGGGACATCTACTAAGGTCAAAACTAGCTCACCAGTATATACATGCCAAAATCTGGCAAAGACTCATGGGGAAAATCAATTCGCATCCAACATGTGGTCAAAACATGGAGTTCATTTCGAAAACTCATTCGTAAATATTTTATGCACAATTCAGACGAATCAAAGGATCAAACTAAACCAAAGAAAGCTACCAAATCTATAGAGATCATCATTGGAGGATTTTTTTCCTATTTGTCTTCCTTTTTTTTTTTTATTCTTTTCACTTTTCAAAATTTTTTTTTTCATTTTTATATGCATGAAACTACAAACAATGCAAACTAAAATGCAAAAGAAACTAATAAAAGAAAGAAACTAAAATGCAACCTTGAAGAAAACTAAATGCACTTCTAAAACAGAACTAAAACAATTAAAAACTACAAAAACTACAACTAAAAACATAAACAAACCAAAAGCACACTAAATAGAAACAGGTGTTGATGCTAAAAATATGTTATTTTTATGATATCTTTATACCTGATTCATGCTTAAAATAATTTTTATATTTAGATTTTAATTTGATTTTATTTTGTTTTATAGGTATTGAATAATTCGAGAAAATTACGGAAAAAAGATGAAAAAGTGCCAGAAATGAAGCATTGGGCCAGATTGACTTGAACCCAACCCAAACTTCCTTAGCTCGTTTTCTTTCATAACCCAAAAGAGGGAAAAAAAAAAGAGAAAACACCTAAATAAAGCTACCCAACCCCAGTCACACGCACACAACACGTGCCCCCCCTTAATCTTCTCTCACTTTCTCTCTCCTCTTTTTTGGCCCCCAACCCCACTAGAAACCCAGAAACCCGATAGCCCCATCTCTATCTCTTCTCTAAGCACAGCCTCATCCCTCTCTCTCCATTTCCCCCCCATTCTCGATCTACCTCTCCGGCCAGCTTGCAAGATCTCCACCATCCTCATTCGAATTTCACTCACAATCCGCCAGCACATTCCCCCATCTCCATCGTCCACCTCAACCCCTTAGATCAACGGTCGAGCAGAGGCGAAAAGGGGCTATAAATCAAGCCAGCGGCGCCAGAGCTGGAGAGTATGTAGGTTTCAATTTACGTTTTTCAGGTTTAATTTTAGGTTTTCAGGTAGTTTCATTTGGAGTTTTCTAGTAATTTAGAGCTTTAATTCTAAGGTTCAGTTTTCGTTTTTCCTCTTTGTATTTCAGATTTTTGAATATGTTTGGGGGTCTTTGAAATTTAGGAGTTTTAGGTTTTATTGTTCAGATTTAGTTTCAGTCTCTATCTAGATTATTAGGGTTTAAATTTAGAGTTGAGTTGTTCGATTTTCATTCCTTGTTGTTCTTCGAATTTTAGATTATTTCTAACTTGCAATTTTAAGTGTCTGAACACTGAATTCATTAGTTTCTAAGTTGAAGTTTGTAATTCCTGGGTTTCAATTTATCCCGAATTGATTTGATTTTGCTAGTTCCCCTCTCCCTGCTCATGGTGGTCTTCAAGTTCTTCATGCCCTGTTTCGATCCTCTGCTATGCCAATATCATCATCTCATGGTTACAAATTCTGGGTTTGATGCTTCGTCTCAGACTCCTTTCATGTTGAAAGTTGCTAATAAATCTAGAAATGTGGTTAATTCGATTATGCTTTATCCAGAAACGTGAATTCCAGAAATGTTGCTTCATCCGCTCCCCTGCTGTTATGCTTTATTCAGTTTAGTTTTGGTGCTCTGTTTTCTGTTTCCTTTATGAAGTGTGGTTAATTCGATTATCCTTTGATTTTAGTTGATTTTAGTTCAGTTTAGTTGATTTTAGTTGAGTTAATTAGTTTGATTCATTAGTTTAATTTCATAACTTACTTCAACATGGTTGAATTTGGTTTTGCTATTCTATCTAGTTTAAAGGATATTAGAATTTGCGAATAAGTAGGGATTATTTAGAATTTGATTTGTTTATAAGCTATAATCTCAGTTGTTCATTGTTTAGAATGGTGGTAAATTAGTTTAATTTCATTCTGAGTGACCTTAATCTCTTCCATCGCCCCCGTGGAGATGACCTTCAAGTACTACGATGATAGTCGTATACTTGTGGCCCTTCATTTTTCACTCAAAATTATCCAACAAGTTTTCTTTCCTATTCGTCTTCCTTTTTTTTTGGGTTCTTTTCACTTTTCAATTTTTTTTTTCATTTTATATACATGCTCCTACAAACAATGGAAACTAAAATGCAAAAGAAACTAATAAAAGAAAGAAACTAAAATGCAACCTAGAAGAAAACTAAATGCACTTCTAAAACAAAGCTAAAACAATCAAAAACTACAAATACTACAACTAAAAACATATACAAAGCAAAAACACACCAAGCAGAAACAGGTATCAGACGTCAAATATAATGACTAGCTCCCCCATGCTTGAATCACGGATTGCCCTTAATGTGGGCACATAATGAGAAGGGAAGGGGAGTAGCAGAAAACAAGATCAGAGAGGAGGGGGTGGAGGAGGATGGGGTGGTTGTCCATGGAAGATATGCTAGTCTTGCCAGATCTCTAGATGTGCCCTATAGTCTTGGAAATATTGGGTCTGGGAAGCAAGCAACCCACGAAGCTCATTATGGCACTCTTGGATAAAGTCCTGAAGAGCGGCGCTCGCAGAAGTAACAAACTTTTGGAGGGAAACTTGCTCCTCTTAAATGGACCTAAGGGTGTCTTGGAGGTCAGAATAGTTAGGTAGAGGTAGTTAAGAGGAAGAACTAGGTCTTGCTTGACTAGATCGAGGGGCTGGATGATGGGTTGTAGGTCGAACAACCTTCTTATCACCAGGTACCCAATAAAGGTTACCTCGGTGAAGAAGGGTGGTACGATCAACATTGGAAAGTGGCAAAAGCTGGTCCCCTAGGTAAATCCAACACAAACGGTTAGCCTTAACTTTACAAAAGTTCATAATCTCAAAAGCAGCTTGATCAAGCCGCTCGGACCCGGAAACTCTATCCTCAGGATTGGGCTTAACACCCAAGAATCTAGCAATAGTAATTATTATCCCACCAATAACTATCCTACCTTTAGTGCTAACAGTAGCACTATGCAATTGCCTAGCTGAGAATGAACCTGGGTTAAGTTAGTCTCCATCGAGCATACAGGACAGAAAGTACAACTCAGAAAGTCTCGGGACATTCAGACTATCGTCCCAAGCAAACAAAGAACAAGCCAAAATACGCTGAGCTACTTTAGTGCAGGGGTTTCTAATATGTGTACATTTTGACGAACTGGTACTGTATCTAATGCTCCCTGAAAGTCCACACCAAATTGTATTCGGGTTAAATTTGCGGGGGACTTAATGGTGCGATAAGTCCATGCTAGGGGGAAAACCAAAATACTATTGAAGGTACCTAAGTTCAGTTCATACAATTATCCTTGCAAATAAAACGATATAGATCCGGCTGGAGATTGAGGCCCTCTAGTGACCTCGACATGGAGTGTAATAAGGAATTCTAGGGTCAGGTCGCTATGTATGCTCTTTGATTTCTAAAAAGTGGCCTATACCACCTCTGGCAAACAACCAATGAATATCATCCAAAATTCCCAACCAGGCTAACAAGTCCTCATCATAATATCTAGTTACTACAACCATGCATTCATTCAAGTAATTATACCTAGCAACATGATCAGGATGCGTTAAACCAAGAGGGTGAGGAATGTTACCTCTAGTACGCGTATTGGTTAATGTTCGGGATGTTCTTTGAGGTCGGGGTGGTGCTTGACTTGAAGAACCAACCTCCTTGGTGCTCCTTGGCCTCTTGTTTGGTGCCATTGGTGCAAACTTGAAACAAAAACAAAACTCAAACCAAAAATAGGAACTAAAACCTAGAAAATTTAAACAAAAATATGAAAAATAAGAGAGAGAAAAGGATGGGTATGGTGGATGAGTAAAGATGAAATGAATTTGAAGTTAAAGAAGAAGAAAGAGATGGATTTTAAGAAGAAAAAGGGACGATCGAGTGAAAGGAAAGAATTTGGTGTGAAAATGATTGGAAATGGTGAAGAAATGAGGGGAGATTAGTGAGATTTAGTTATGGAGTTCAGAGAGAGAAAATAGGCGTAGAGAGAGAGTATGTTGAGAGGTTGAAGAAGATAGGGGGAAAAGGAAGAGGCACCGCAGTCAAAAACCTAAATCGCGGCCCGTAGTAGACCACCACGGGCCGTGGGGCTCACCACGGTCCGTCCGTGGTATCTGTTGGCATTCGAATTTTTTGAGTTTTCTGGGTTGGCACCCCATAGCCATATTTCTGGGGTACTGACCATGGTGCCAACATTTTATTTATATATATATATATATATATATATATATATATATATATTTTTTTTTTGTCTCTTTTATTTATTTATTTTTTAAATTTTTTTGCATATATAACTACAAAAATTAATAAAAATCAAAACTAGAAAAAGCGAAAAGGAAAGAAAGCTTGAGTTGCCTCCCAAGAAGCACTCTTTGAAGTTCAAGGGCTTGACCCTTGTTCTAGGCTTGGTCCGGATCAGATGGCGTATGGACGTTGGCTTTGTCCCGGGCCACGAAATCAAACTTATTCAGTTGAAGGTACCATCTTAAAAGTTATGGCTGCAGGTCCTTCGTCTTCATAACTTGGTACCATAATGCACTGTCTGCATACAAAATAAATTGCTCTTATGGCCCATCAGACGGGCTATCATTAACTCGTTTAACTCCTACATCAAAATCTGCATCAATTTCACAGAGGGCATAGAGAGAACAGTTTGTGCAAACCTGCAGTAATCACTCATTGAAGATTCATTAGAAACGGGGGCCTTAACCTCGGGCTTATTAGGTGGCATAGAATCAGCAAACTCCACCTTAACATACCCTTGGTTGGGGTCCTTATAAGAAATCCAGTCAGAATCAGGAGGCTCTTCACAATTCTAAACATCCTCCATATCAATCTCAGGGGAAAGGGGTAATGCATCCAACATAGAATAGAAGAATGAGGAGAAACAATGACCTCCTTCTTATGACTAAACACAGCAAAGCGCCCTTTCACCTCAAAAGATACCCGACCCTCTCTTACTTCATGTGGCAACTAGCTGTCGCCAAAATGGGCCGGCCTATGATAATTTGGGCATCGTCAGTTTTAGGTATATCAACTATAATGAAGTCTTCTAATGCCTAAATGTTTCCTATATTGATTAGCACATTGTCCAACTTGCCAATAGGTTACATCACAGAACCATCGGCCAATTGAAGGGAAAAGGGTGCGACCAGTAATAGTCCTAGGTGCAGCTTATGAAACAAAGAATAGGGCATTATACTGACACTTGCACCTAGATCATATAGACCTCCCTCAATTTTTGCCTTTCCTACAATACAGGGGGTAGAAGAACTACCTGGGTCAGTGTTCATACCAAAAATAAGTTATTTTTAGGGTACTTTTACACCTATTTTATGCTTGTTTTAATCGTATTTTTAAGGTTTTTAATTGATTTTATTTTACTTTACAGATTTTGAATAATTTCGAAAAAATGGCCAAAAATGCAAGGAAAATGGTGGAAAATTTCGGGAATTGAAGAACCGGCCTAAACGGATTTGAACCCGCCCAAGAGTTGAAAAATTAGCCCAAAATGATAAAAGTTGAACCGGTCCAGTTAAAAAAAAATCGGACCGGTCCAATTACCCTGTCCTGGTTCAGCTTGGTTTCAACCCTCCTGACTTTCACTCTCTCTCTCTTCGTGTCCCTCTTCTTACCCGGAACCCAGAGAACCCAGAACCCATCTTCTTCCCTCACCATCTTCATTCTCTCGATCCCTCACATGTCTCTCTACCCCACCTCCTTTCTCTCTCTTCCACCTCATCACCATTGTTGTCCTCCTCCACCGCGTTTCACACTAATGGTGCCAGCACATCATCTTGGCAACACCATCTTCGCCATCCACAAGACCCCCAAATCGATGGTCGAGAATCGAAGCAAGGCATTGGGTTCGAGTATAAAAAGGAAGCCGACGCCATTACTAAACTAGGTAATTCTAGGGTTTTAGGTTAGATTAAGTTTAGTTTTAGGGAATTTCATTTTTCGTTTCAAGTTATTCGAAATTTAGGATTTAGTTTGAGTGAGGGTTTCGAATTTTCAGTTGTTTTCAGTATTTTAACTCATGTAATTAGGCTTGAATTGCGAATTTCGAATGGGTATTCAAGTATTCCAGTTGTAGTTGCAAAAATCCTTCGGTTTATTTCAGTGATTTCACCGGTTTTCCCCTCCCCTGTTTCATCTCGACGCACGGCTGTTCTGTTCACGCATGGCTGAGGCTCGCATGAGTTCTGGCTGGTAACACTCTTGGTATCATTCAAAGCTGAGTTACACTCGGTTGATTGCTCTGTTTCAATTCCATTTTACCCTTCCCCTGCTGCTCAATTTCTTATTATGCTTAGACCTGTTAGTCTCGATTATGGGCAATTTTGGGTTTTAATTAAGTTTTAGTTTCGTAGCTTTCTTGATTTTTATTTATATTGGATGATTTGGGATTCGAGTTGCCTTGATTCTGGGTTGGAATTGCTTATTTTAGTTATCTCTCCCTACCCCTGATTTGCTTATGGTTTATTTAAAAAGTAGGATAGATTTCAACGCTTGGTTCTGAATTGTTGATTCTAAAGCGTTACTTTGAAGCTTGATGAATTTCGAGTATATCTTGTTTAGGTTGTGGACATGGGTTGCATACTACTCAGCTCCAGGTTTTGGGTTGGTAAACTCTGTTTGTTCTGCTTTCGTTCCCAATCCCCCTTCCCTGTTACCGTTTCCTCTGTTCTATTCTCAATCCCTCGCCCCTTTGCTCAGTGGTTGTCTGTTTGCTTGATTTGGTTGAATTAAGTATATTTGGGAGCTAGTTTAATTAACTAGAATAATTGATTCTGAAATGGGAACTTGTTCTGTTGAATTCGATTGGCTATGATTGCTTGGGCATGCTTGCTTGGTTGCTTATGCTGGTTAATGTAGCTGATTATTGTGCTGAATTGATACATTTCTGTTTTGGGCCTTGGTGAGGTTAATGAACAGTGACCTATTTAGAATAGATTATAATGGTTAGTTTGGTTGCGTGATTACTAATATGATTTTAAGTTGGCTAAATAAGTTGAGTTAGTAGTTTGGTTGAATTAGTTGAATTAGGCTGTTAGATTGCTTTAAATAATTTCATTTAGTTTAGTGTAGCTAATTAGTAAATCCTCACTTTTCTTTATGACCTAAAACTCTTCCATCGTCCCTGTGGAGACGACCCTCAAGTACTACAGCGAGAGCTGTACACTTGCGGCATTTTTATTTAAACTCTCAATTTTTCCCAATAAGTTTTTGGCACCGTTGCCGGGGACGACGGCAAGAGATTAGGTCATCTTTTTGTTTCCATATATTACTCTTTTCGTACTGTGTTTTGGTGATTTCATTAGTAGTTACGTAGTTGTTGTGATTTGTTTTAGTTAATTTCTTTATTTTAGTACCAATCGTCACTTATTTTAATCGTTTCTTCAAAAAATTTAAAAATCACAAAAAAATGGAAAAACTTAAAATCCAAAAACATTTGAAAAACTTGAAAAACACAAAAAAATTTTTGAAAAGCCAAAAAACCCAAAAAAAATTGAAAAATTGAAAACCCTTAAAAATTGAAAAGTTTTAAAAAACTTTAAAAAAATTTCAAAATGCCGGTTTTCAATTTCCCGCAATATGAGCACGAACCTTTTTGGAATTATTTTTCAAGGCTTAATGATTATCGTGCTTAACTGAATCATAATTTTCAAAAATGGGAAATTTGTGAGGTAATTATTGAGGGTCTAAATATTGAGTCAAGGAGTTATATTGAATCACTTTGTCCTGGAGGTTTAATAGAATTATTATCTAAAACTCAAAATAAAGTTTGAGATTTCTTTGAAAAATTAGCTTGGGAAACCTACGCGTTTGAACAAGCTAATGAGACTTTTATATACCCGACTCATGGAGAGTATGATTTTCGTGCTAATTCTTACCCTTTAGATCACTTTATGAATTCCTATGACTCATATAACTCTTATATGCCTCCTGTGTTGTGCGACTATTGTGAATCTCCTGATCATGATGCTTATACTTGTCCTTATCGTGAGTATATTGATGTCACATGTGCAAGTTTTGAAAAGAAGATTAACGATATGACTGAACAAATGATGGAGACTATAAAAGTGAGAATTGCTGAATATTCTCAATATTTTGATAAAAATAGGGAGACTTCTAGTGAGATTGATTCTAGTTTAGGATCTTCTAAACTTGACATTAGTCTCTATGATGATTTTGAACCCTCTTATTCTACTAGGCCTAATTTGAATGAAAAGATGTCTTTGCCTAACCTAGAATAAGAGAGTGACCTCCCTACATCTCTATCAACAGACCTTGCACCCTGCACTAGCTTACTCAAAGATGTCACTGAAGATATCTTAGTTTATGTCGACCTACCCACCACTCTGAATGATTGTCGTGAACTGGAAGTGGGTGAACAATCTGATTTGGTTAGTGAGCTAGACACAAGCATCGCACCTGCAGTTAAGCTTCATGATTTAGATGATTCTAAAGATATTTCACAGGAGTTATGTGATGAGGCAACTGAACCTACTATTTTGGACTTTGATGATGATATTCTTTGTGTGGAATATGAATCTTTCTCATATGAGTTTGATGTTACTGAAGGTCTTGATTTGGGTTTTCATATTGAATATGAAACATTCTCTTTTGATTCCATCATTCCTGACCTTCTATTTAAATTAGATGATAACATTCTGCATATAGAATATGAATCTTTTTGTGGGTTTGATGCTGATATGAGTTTGAATGAGGATCTCCGTGCTGACTATGAATCATTTTCTGTTGATCCTATCCAAGCTAACCTCCTTCTTGAATATTGTAGTTCTCCGCTTTCCCCTCTTCTTTCTTCTTTAGACCCTCCCGAGTCTACTTTTGTAGAGCCTAAGAATTTTGTGCTTGATATTCCTTGTTTAGATCAGACTCTTGATAATAATGGCATAGATAGACGCAAAGACCCCTTTGAACTGCAGGACTTAACTTTAGGCCGACATTTAAGCTCTGATTTTTATATTTCCTTTGATTGGCCTTGTTTTGGTGCTCTACCCTCCCCTCTTAGAGATGTGAGATTTCATTTAGATCATTTAGATCACTTTAGATGGTTTTTGCATTCATATAGTCATATCTTCATTAAACCATTGACTTGTGCATCTAATTTTACATATACACATCTCTCTTCTGATTGGGCTACGACCTTTGATAAGCTCAAAAGAGCATTGAGTTGCATTGAATTTATGCGTCTTATTTGGGTTGTAATTCCTGTTTCTTACTATTTGCATTTCTGCGAGGATTGTGCCCGTATGTTTGATAAGCTACTACGAGCGTTGGTTGGTTTTGATCTGAGTAGCTGCTTGTGAGTTGTGATGGAGTGGCTGATACTCCATAAGCCTCATTTGCATAATCTTCATGAGGCATAGTTTGGGTACAATCTGTATCCAACCTGGTATGATCGTTCCACTTTCCTCTCTTCTCCTCTTCTTCTCTTTTGTGATTTCGTTTTTCTTGGCTTTTGTAAATATGTGTGTGTGTGGTTTTGTTTTGTTTTTGGTTTTGTTTTTGATTTTTGTGGTGTCCTAGTTTGTATATATTTGTAGTTTAGTGTGGTCTTATGGTTGTATAGCTGATGTTCTTGCTTTTTAGCGCCTTAGTTCCCACAATGAAGACATTGTGAAGTTTTGGTGTGGGGGTGAGGTGCCCATTTTTGAAAATTTTTTGAAAATTTTTGAAGATTTTTGATTTTAGTTTTTGGGAATAGTTGTTCCTTTTCTGATTAGCTTGAATCTCCTGTAGTTTGTTTGTTAGCTTGTATATAAATAGGATGTGCGTGATAAGTTTCCGACCTCAGATGTGATAGTCTAAGCCCTAATTCAAACCCCAGTAGTTCATTATAGGTTGTGGAATCCAGTCCTTACTTACTTCTTCATCATTATCTTTAGGTCTTAGGTTTTCCAAGAATGATTCTCCCACTAGCTTGTGACATAATTGCTTTGAAAAATGGTTGAAAAAAAAAAATTGTATTATGAATAAGTATGAAATAAAGAAAAAAAGAGATGAAAATAAAGTTTAGAATGACAAGTATCCCTTCGAGGCACGCGCTACTGGGCGTTACCCTTTGAAGCACGTGCTACTGGGTGTTACCCTTTGAGGCAATACTGCTACTGGGAAAGCTTGCTTCCAAAACCAGTATGATAATAATATAGTTATGTCAGCCAAGTGGGATTGAGTCTAATTCTGATAAATCTAAGCCCTGGGATGATGATACACTTGCACACAAGCACCGGGATGGATTCAACATCTTTATGTTCAATGCGGTGAAAAATTAGTTCTCTAATATCATTTAGGAGGCAGAGGACTTTGAAGTGCATTTTATGTATATATAGGTCAATAATTAAGTACATGGGTGATTTAGCTGATTAGAGATGTGTGCATATTTTTCCCAGATTTTGTACATATCAGTTTTGTGAAAAAAAAACCCCAAAAGATTTTTCTTTATTTTTGAAATAATTTTTGTGGGTATTTCACTTGAAAACCCTCACGAGACCTCACTCGTCCCCTTGGGAGATCAGGGGGCTTAAAGGGCTTGTTGCATATGCTAAATGCAACCGTGATTCCTACGACAGTGAGTTAGGATTTCTTTCCCTTATTTTTCATTTTCTTTTTAGTTAGTTTAGTTTGTTTTACTCGAGGACGAGCAAAATCTTGGTGTGGGGGTATTTGTTCGTACCAAAAATAAGTTATTTTTAGGGTACTTTTACACCTATTTTATGCTTGTTTTAATCGTATTTTTAAGGTTTTTAATTGATTTTATTTTATTTTACAGATTTTGAATAATTTCGTAAAAATGGCCAAAAATGCAAGAAAAATGGTGAAAAATTTCGGGAATTGAAGAACCGGCCTAAACGGATTTGAACCCGCCCAAGAGTTGAAAAATTAGCCCAAAATGATAAAAGTTGAACCGACCCAGTTAAAAAAAACGAACCGGTCCAATTGCCCTGTCCCGGTTCAGCTTGGTTTTAACCCTCCTGACTTCCACTCTCTCTCTCTTCGCGTCCCTCTTCTTACCCGAAACCCAGAGAACCCAGACCCCATCTTCTTCCCTCACCATCTTCATTCTCTCGATCCCTCACATCTTTCTCTACCCCATCTCCTTTCCCTCTCTTCCACCTCGTCACCATTGTTGTCCTCCTCCACCGCGTTTCACGCTAATGGTGCCAGCACATCATCTTGGCAACACCATCTTCGCCATTGATGCACTTCTAAGCCCTAAAGGAACAAGGACTAAGAAGGGATCGTAAAGGGAGTGCGGTTCGAATGTAGCTTAATAATGAAAGAGAAGATAAAACTAAGGATCCTGGATAAGATGTCACCACCAAGATTCTTAGAGCTCAACTTCAAGATCACGTGAGATAAGATATCACCACTCAATTGATCAAGAAGAACTCTTGAACACCACTCTAGAGAGCTAATCTAGAGATAAGCAAGAAAGAAAGTTACAAGAAGGGAGATAGCACTTAACCTTGTGATTAAACTCACTCAATTTCATTAGTTCATTGCTTGATATCCAAAGTACACGTCCAAGGGCCTTTTATAGGCAAAGAAGACTCTAAAAATGCTGCTAACTCATGAGTTACAAAGCATTAAACACTAGGAAAGCAAAAGACAAGAAATTTAAACAAGGCTATTAAGACAATGACTCTTCTAGAATCTAAGCCATTACAACTCCATCCTTTCAATGTGTAACCTCCCAAATATTCCAAAAATATGCTGGGATCTCTGGAATTTAAGCCAAGGAGCCGTTGGGAGCCGTTGGAGAAGCATAAACACACACTTAAGGCTTTCAATCCACGCATTAAATGCAGCCGTTACAATCTGCAGCAAGGTCAACTTCTCTGAGCAATAACTCCGTGGATACTGCTCCAAATTGAACAAATAAGATATCCCTGGAAAGCTTACAAAGTGTAGTTTCCAATGGTTCAAGTTTAATTGGATTTGGACTTGCCAATCGAAAGATATGGGCCGAACAATCCAAGCTGCTAGAACTGTAACTGAAAACTGGCAGTTTTGATAGCTGGGCTTTGAAGGCTGAATTGAGTGGGTAAATGAAGTCCAAATGACTAGATTCTTGGCTTATTGGAAAGCTTATTTCTGGAACTAAAAGAACAAGGCAAAAAGAAGGGCCCAACTTGTCACTTAGTTAGGCAACCAAGGTCAGAAACGTGAGACTCTTGCTGGGTAGAATCAGAAAGTAATCCTCTTGGGCTTCAAGTTGGTTTCTCACAAGCTTAAGAACCTTTTGGACATCCTTGGATTTGGGGTGACCTTAGGCTTGACCATCGTCATGATCCTCCATGGGCAAATCATGCTTGCTCCCCAGAAAAAGGTCTTTTAAAAATGGCATTTTAAAGTTCAAGTAAAACTCCATAAAGTGCCTTTTACCATGAAATTCAAACAATGGAGAAGAAAAAAGATCTTGCCAAACTTGGATTTGAAATGAAGCCATCCCAAAGGGATTTGATGAACAAGGTTGTATGTAATGCCCTATGAGATGTGCATCAGCCATCCACGACACCCCCAAATCGATGGTTGAGAATCGAAGCAAGGCATTGGGTTCGAGTATAAAAAGGAAGCCGACGCCATTAGTAAACTAGGTAATTCTAGGGTTTTAGGTTAGATTAAGTTTAGTTTTAGGGAATTTCATTTTTCGTTTCAAGTTATTCAAAATTTAGGATTTAGTTCAAGTTAGGGTTTCGAATTTTCAGTTGTTTTCAGTATTTTAACTCATGTAATTAGGCTTGAATTGCGAATTTCGAATGGGTATTCAAGTATTCCAGTTGTAGTTGCAAAAATCTTTCGGTTTATTTCAGTGATTTCACTAGTTTTCCCCTCCCCTGTTTCATCTCGACACACGGCTGTTCTGTTCACGCATGGCTGAGGCTCGGGTGAGTTCTGGCTGGTAACACTCTTGGTATCATTCAAAGCTGAGTTACACTCAGTTGATTGCTCTGTTTCAATTCCATTTTACCCCTCCCCTGGTGCTCAATTTCTTGTTATGCTTAGACCTGTTAGTCTCGATTATGGGCAATTCTGGGTTTTAATTAAGTTTCAGTTTCGTAGCTTTCTTGATTTTTATTTATATTGGATGATTTGGGATCCGAGTGTGAGACCCGCATTTTTGACGTACTTGCTTAACAAATATTATGCCTGTGGGTTGGAAACTTTTATTTTCATATCTGCCAACCTACAACTGCCATATCACCCAAGTTATTGACCTATTCAACTTTAGATTCCATAAATAAATTTCCTAAAGTTGTGTAATAAGACAAGCCTTCGATTCCTTGAACTCCAACAAAAGCAATTCCCAAATACGATCAGATTGTTGAACCCTGGTAATAGTTTTGTAATTTACTAAATCGATCTTTAATATAATCAAAGAGCCAGTAAGCTGACCAACGATTATATTTAGGACTTCGGTTTAAGATTAGAAGCCCGGGTATTCGATTATTAATACAATAGGTTGAAGTTTTGCGGTAGATTTGAGTTAAAAAAAGGGGAAGGGGTTGAAATTAAAACCACACGCCTGACCCCCCCGTGCCTCCTTCTTCTTCCTCGCGTGGCCCGACCCCTCCCCCCTTCTCTCTCTATCGTTCTTCTGCTTCCTCACTGCACGCCTGCCATCTCCTCTTTGTCCTCCTTGCTACGCCACGCCTGACCGGACCCAAGCGACGCCACCGGTGCCGACGTCTCCCCCCTGCCCATAGCTGAACCATCTCGGCGTAGAACCGGCCAATACCTGGTAAATTGGTGCATGCAAGGTGAACTCGAACCTGTTCTTCTTCTATAAATTCAATCCTCATCTAAAATTCATCTGAATCATGCTTAATTTCTCAGAAAAATTGAGTTAGGGTTTTGGGGTTCAGTGGTGGTCGAACCTCACGCGAAGTCAGTGGACCTTCTGGGTGTGTGGAGTCCGATTTTTGACTTCAATCCAGCCAATTCTCACGCATATAGCTTGAATTCGAGGTGGGTGAACCTTTAATCCCTCTTATTTTAAGGATTTCGAATGATAGTTATATGAATCAGTTTACTGAATTGGTAGATTGGATTGTTATTGTATTAATTCGATTATATGTGTTAACATGCAAATGAATTAAACATTGCTATGCTAGGGCAGAACCAATATATTCTTGAAAGGTTGCTAGATGTTTTAAAATGGAGTTTTCGATGAATCTAGCTTACATTTATTGCTAATCATAGCATTTAAGTTAGAAACGAAGTCGTTTTTATGATTTAGCAACCCTATTATGTTTATACGAAGCTTTCAAGTTAGAATCAAAGTCGTTTTATGATTAGGGAACTTTGTTATGTTTATAAAGAGCCTTTTAATTAAAGACGAAGTCGCTTTACGATTTAGTAAACTTATTGTGTTTTTGCGAAGCATTTAAATTAGAGAATAAGTCGTTTTACGATTTAGTAAACGTGTAACGTTTATAAGAAACTTTAAGTTTAAAGTGAAGTCGTTTTATAAGTTAATGAACGTATTACATTTATACGAAACTTTTAAGTCAAAAATGAAGTCGTTTTACAAATTAGCAAACGTTTTACGTCTATAAGAAGTTTCTTAAGTTAAAAACGAAGTCATTTTGCGAGTTAGTAGCCGTATTACGTTTATATGAGACTTTTAAGTTAGAAATGAAATCGTTTTATGACTTAACAAGCTTATTACGTTTTTAAGAAGCTTTGAAGTTTCAAAGGAAGTCGTTTTATGTGTCAATAGACTCATAACGTTTATGAGAAGCTTTTAAGCTTCGAACTTAGTTGAATTAAGCACTAACTAAACACGTTATGTTTCTAACGAGTTTCGATTTACGATTTAGCAGACATATTACATTTAAAAGAAGCTTTTAGCTAAAAGGGAAGTCGTTTTATGAGTTAGCAGTCGTTTTACATTTACATGAAGCATTTAAGTTAAAAACTATGTCGTTTTACAATTTAATAAACAATTGACATTATAAGAAGTCTTTAAGTTATTTATAAAGCCGATTTACATGCTAACAAATCTTATTTTGTTTCTAAGAAGCTTGTAAGTTTAAAACGAAGACGTTTTACAAACTAACGAACACATTATGTTATTAAAAAACTTTAAGTTGAAAACGAAATCGTTTTATGATTTAGTAAACTTATTACGTTCATACGAAGCATTCGAGTTAGAAAATAAGTCGTTTTACGATTTGGTAAAGGTGTTACCTTTATAAGAAAACTTTAAGTTTAAAGTAAAGTCGTTTTAAGTATTAACCAACTTATTGCCCTTATAGGAAGCTTTTAGGTTTAAAAGGAGATCGTTTTACGAGTTAATAAACATATTATGTTTGTACGAAACCTTTAAGTAGAGACGAAGTCGTTTTCGAATTCGTAAACGTATTTTACGAAGTTAGTTTACACGCTAGCAAATTTAGTTTGATTATGAAAAGCTTTGAAACCATTCACGAAATCGAATTATGAGATTAGTAAACTTGGCTTGTATCATGTTCATCCCTTGTGTTTGAAAGATTGAAATGAGCATAAAAAGGGCACTTGAAGGTGATTATTTACGAATCTTAGCCTGGAAGTGTACGCTAGTAACTACCCAAATTTTGAATCGGGAGTTAGTATACTCACCATGTTTTTTTTTTAAAGAGGCATTTCTTGTTATTTGCCTAAAGCTAAAGTCGTAAGGAAATTATGTTTTCATGTTTTAAGTTCATAAAACTTATATATGAATATGTATAAGTATGTTTGTCTACGAAGTATGTATGTATATTATGTTTTTATATTTTAAGTTCATAAAACCTATATATGAATACGTATAAGCATGTTTATCTACTAAGTATGTATGTATATGAATTTCATAAGTTCCTAAGACCTATATATGAATCAATATGAGTATGTATGTGAACGTATGGTTATGTTTATGTCTATGTGTACGTAGAGGACCTACTCTAGAAACTTTAAGCTTAAGTCTGAGACCCAGGGATGGTGGCTTAGTTCCTGCCTGGTATCACATATGTTACGTTATGATAGATTCAGGGATGGTGGTTTGATTCCCGCCTGAAGTCTAAGTATGAAAATTATGTCTCAGCATAGTATGATGTCTGTCCGGATAGACGTATGTTGCCGCTCGAGTTTGGCCGACTCGGGATGGCAGTAACAAAGCACCTCTAAGAGCCTAGTCTCCTCATTTATGTGAATAATTTACTACGTATGTTTTTCTATAAGTAAAGATTATGTGTAAAACCCCTATTTATGCTATGTTCTTGGGTTTACGTAACTTTATTATGGTTGGTCAACATATTACGGTTTCTACTAAAGTTAAGCTTTTTGGTATGACTATTCCTTCGCTAGGTTTATGGTTCGAATATGTTGTATTATGTGAAAGCTCTTCAACTAAAATGAATTACGAAAGGCTTTCGTATGTTGATATGTATTTTAAGTATGTTTTGGGAGAGAGGGTTTACTAACTGAGCGGTGGTTGCTCATCCCCATTTCTTTTCCCCTTTTTCCCCAGATCTATAGGTATGTGACTGATACGTGGAGTGCAACAAGGATGGACTTGCTTGGTTTGATTATAATGTAATTATATAATATTGAATATGTTGTAAGGTTATGTAATTATTTAACTTCTTGTAAAGTTTATGAAAAATAGAAAGCTCTGTATACTCCGGGAGTGTGGCCCGTAAAGTTGTGGACTCCGGCGTGTAGCCGTTGAGATGTTGGTGTTATATAGTACCATTATGCATTGTAGGGTTATTATGTAAGGCTTTGAGCCTGGGAAATGGTCAGTTTTTAGGGGAAATTCTGGCCGTTTTACCCCAGAAAATTGAGAAAATTCTAGCATTCCTAACCCTAGGGTTATACTTATGACACAATTATGCTATAAGTGGCATAAGTTTTAAAAATTCGAGTCTTGGCAGGTTATGTCTCAGATAGGTATAAGCAAGTTGCCTTAATAGTCTTTCCTCAGGGAAAGGCTGTGGCATGTAACACGACCCGTTTGAGGTCGGGGGTGTTACATCGAGTTACCTTGATTCTGGGTTGGAATTGCTTATTTTAGTTATCTCTCCCTTCCCCTGATTTGCTTGTGGTTTATTTTAAAAGTAGGATAGATTTCAACGCTTGGTTCTGAATTGTTGCTTCTGAAGCGTTACTTTGAAGCTTGATGAATTTCGAGTATATCATGTTTAGGTTGTGGATATGGGTTGCATGCTACTCTGCTCCAGGTTCTGGGCTGGTAAACTCTGTTTGTTCTGCTTTCATTCCCAATCCCCCTTCCGTGTTACCGTTTCCTCTGTTCGATTCTCAATCCCTCGCCCCTTTGCTCAGTGGTTGTCTGTTTGCTTGACTTGGTTGAATCAAGTATATTTGGGAGCTAGTTTAATTAACTAGAATAATTGATTCTGAAATGGGAACTTGTTCTGTTGAATTCGATTGGCTATGATTGCTTGGGCACGCTTGCTTGGTTGCCTATGCTGGTTAATGTAGCTGATTATTGTGCTAAATTGATACGTTTCTGTTTTGGGCCTTGGTGAGGTTAATGAACAGTGACCTATTTAGAATAGATTATAATGGTTAGTTTAGTTGCGTGATTACTAATCTGATTTTAAGTTGGCTAAATAAGTTGAGTTAGTAGTTTGGTTGAATTAGTTGAATTAGGCTATTAGATTGCTTTAAATAATTTCATTTAGTTTAGTGTAGCTAATTAGTTAATCCTCACTTTTCTTTATGACCTAAAACTCTTCCATCGTCCCTGTGGAGATGACCCTCAAGTACTACAGCGAGAGCTGTACGCTTGCGACATTTTTATTTAAACTCTCAATTTTTCCCAACAGCCAGGGAGCTTAGGGGGAAACATGATTGGGATCTCAACAGTGTCATTCTCTTTGAAATTGGTAGTCTTACCATCATTTTTTCTCTCCTTATTACCGGCCATAATTATCTCTGTATCCTCTTCTATTAGTACTTCCTCAGAGTCAGTTAAGTCCTCTTCTTCCTTCATGTTAACACAGCTACAGTGCTCTCGAGGATTAGGTTCAGGCTTGCTAGGAAGTCTATCTGGGGGCGTAGATGAGAAACTAGCTTTTTGGGTAATTTGGGCTTCTAACATTCTATTATAAGTTGTAAGCACATCAACCTTGGAGGCTAATTGCTTAATATACTCATCATGTTTTTGTTGTGCCATAAGTATATTTTCCATCATTGCTTCCAAATTTGACATTTGGGGCATCTGAGAAGGGAATGGGGGTCTTTGAAAACCAAGGGGTACTCTAGCTGTAACACCCCCAGCCCCTAGGCCAGAAGCGTTACGCTTTCCTAACTTCTTACTTAACTCCTGGGACGAAACGGGCAGAGTTCCCCCTAAAAAATGACCGTTTCCAGGTTAAAAGCCTTACAATAAGTCCCTGTAAATCAACGGAAGCGCAAAACATTTAAAACATAGCTCAACGGCCACACGCCGGAGTTCATAACTCAACGAGCCACTTGCTCGGAGTACACCAGCCAGGTTGATTCATGAATAAAGAAGAAATGGACGATACAACTCAACGGTTAACAAAACCGGAGTATTAAGATTTACATCCCAAAACATAGCTAAATTAAACCAAGAAGACATCTAACTAACTTGATGGTTAGCTCAGACGGCCGTACAGAGCGACCTTTATACCATATGCATTACATGAACTAGAATAATCGTTTACAGACCTTTATAAACTAAGAGTACATTACATGACTTCATTAAACACGTAAGATCCCTTTAAATGAGCACATACGACGCCTTGTAAGCAACAATAGGTTCATTCTGGACTTATCTGACTCAACTTCTTCCTGTCAGAAAGAAAACCTGGGGAAAAGGGGAAAGAGTAGTGGGATGAGCAATCACACGCTCAGTGAGTGTCCCCCAACCCCCTTAAAACCAAAACCGTTACAGGCAATACTATCTTTACTAGTCACATATCACGTTCCCATACTCTACTATCATAATAGATATTCATAGAACCTTTATGGGAGGATCACTAAACATAAACTTCACTTCAACCACTCAATCATATTTCTAGGTTCCTCAACGATGGAGTTCTTTACTAGCAAGCAGTTAGGCACGTGAGTAAGTATCGAAGGCCAAGTATAAGGATCTTTTCTTTTCATAACATAACTTCCTAACACTCCATTTGAACTACACATGAACCCTCAATCATATGATGTGTATATAAGGTTATCCCTTTTCATAAATACACTTTTCTTGGCATTTCATTCATATAATATACATATCACACACATAAACACATATCAAGCATTTAAGTACCTTTAAACATCATATTAAGCTATATGACACCCGCGCATGCTATTCACATATCAACGTTCATTCATATAATATACATATCACACACATAAACACATATCAAGCATTTAAGTACCTTTAAACATCATATTAAGCTATATGACACCCTCGCATGCTATTCACATATCAACGTTCATTCTTTTAGGAAGAGACGCCTTCATTCATGGAATTTTTAACGTGCTATAACTTTCTTTCTCATCTCATACACTTTAAATCAGACAGATTTGCTATGGATAAGAAGGATGCCACATAAGATTAGAATCCACGTTCAACCATACTTAAGAATCATTCATAATGCATCCATTAAAAGCTTTCCTTTAATACATAGGCTAAGAATCCACATTCAAACATGCTTGAGGATCATTTCATAACTCATTCATTGAAAGCTTTCTTTCTTTCGTTGGAAACGTTTTCTTAGTCTTCAAAGGAAGTTTCATTTCGTTTGGTCGTGTAACGACCCTTATAAGTTTTTCATACATCATTCCATATAGCCTTTTGGGCCCATAAAAAGAACTTCCTTTCCTTTTTAATCGTTTAAAAATGGCAAAGGGCCAATTGCTTTTCTTAACTTAGTACGAAAGTACTTCTGGCATAAGATCATTACAGGGTGCTGATTGGGTGAGAACTATTCTCGACCCCATAGTGAGACCTAACGCTCACGCTTAAGCTCTTACTCCCGGGATGGCTACATATAACATATCGGACCATTACATTAGCCCTCGTCAGGGCCTCTAGGGTTTATCCGGACTTATCCCCTAGGGTAACATCATTCTTTTCATTCTTTTCATTTTTTTCATATGGTCCGAAGCACATTATCTTAGCCACATTTAAAGCGTATGTGCCATAACGGCTAATAATTTTGTTGTGTCTTTTGGTAAAATCATTTATCACATAACTCACACTTTTCTAAACCGTTTTAGGGATTCCCCCATTCAAGCAAGTTCACCCCCAAATACTGTTTGTATAGCGAAAATAAGCCATTGCTTGCTATTAATCATGGCTATTATTAGTTTGAAAACACGAGAAACGTTCTTTGTCAAATCACCACACTTTTACGCATTATGCGTCTTAGACATAGCAGGGGGAAAGGGATTCACACGTTTCACATTCAAACCCTTCATAATCATTTCAACAACACAATGAGCTACACATGGCCTCGCAATCCACACGATTGCGGTCAATTCACAACCCAAGCTCCCTCCTCACAAGCACCGTACCACAGGACCTCGAACGCTCATGATTCTTTCCTCAAACCATCTAACTACCAACTCGATTCATCGATTTATTAATCACAACATATTATCCTATTAGCTTATAAAAAAAGGGGTGAAGTCTAGGTTCTTACCTGAGCACCCAGCACCATTCAGCGGTGCGCTACAAGAAGCGTTCATGTGGCCACATTTATTCATGAATCGACAACACTTTATTCCATAAATCAAACAGAATTTGATTCTAAACATATACGATACATTTCGAAGTAACTTTCCTAAGCATGAACGTACAAAGAAAAGAGGTTCGAGTGAAAACTAAACATATTTCAATAGCTTCGAATTTAATTCGTTTACATGCATTAGCTAGTTTAACTCGAATCGAAGCTAAACACGTTAATAATTTCGTTTTAATTCTTTTTCATACATTAACTCATAACTTGAATCGATGCTAAACACGTTAAACTAACTTCGAATTAATATCTCAAGCATGATTTACATTCATGGATTCGAATCGATGCTAAACATGTTTAAATTACTTCGAATTAACAATTCAAGCATGATTTACATTCATGGGTTCGAATCAATGCTAAACACGTTTAAATTACTTCGAATTAACAATTCACGCATGGTTTTCATTCATGGACTTGAATCAATGCTAAATGCACATAATTCGCATCGATTTACAATTTCAGGCATAAATCAACCAAATGAATCGAACGTAAGCATGAACAGCTCCTTTCTTGACATCTCTAACGAATTTAACAAACCCTAACTTGACATGTAACATCAATCTGCTGAAAATTAACTTTGAAATTAGTAATAACTTAGGAGGCGAGAAGGCCCACCTGGAATCGCTTCATTACCCACTAAATTCGTAGCAATTCACGCCTAAAATTCCCTTGAACTCGTCCCAGGCTCGGCTACTCCCAGAACCCAAAACCCTAGCTTCGATTTGGTCGCGGTTGGGGTTGTCTGGGGTCGAATTCGACCCCCAGATTTATAGAGGAGGTGGAGAGGGTCATGGCTCGCCGGAATCCGGCATGTGGGTGGTGGTTTTCAGGCGTTAGACGCGTGGTTTGTGAGCTGGCTCGATCGTGTGACGTGGGGAAGGAAGACTGGCGGTGTTTGGGTGGCTGCGACGCGTGGGTGCGGCCAGACGGCTCCTTCTCTCGCCGGCGACAGGTGACGGCCGGCGGTGACCCCAGGCGGCGACCGGTGACCTGCGAGAGAGAGAGACAGAGCGAGAGCGAAGCAGAGGGAGAGAGCGAGGTGCGAGAGAGAGAGGAAGGGGACGGGGTCGGGTTCTCTGTGACCCTATAACAGGCCCCCTCCCTTTTTTTGACTCAATTAACATCATTCAACTAAATCTCGATCCCGTACTTGCTAATGGTTAGGCTAAGCCCGAATCAAAACGGCCCACAATCAACATTTCAGTTTAAACTTAGGGATTCAACCAAGTAAAACGAAAAACGATTTTAAAAACTCGGTTTAGCGTTGATTCGATAATTTTATAAATAAGTAACATCGATAATAACGTTAATCAAATAATCGTTCTTTTTAATGAATTTAATCATTAAAAACTCACACAGTTACTAAAAATACGATTTCATAACGTAAAAGCAAGACAGGCAACTTAACGTAAAAATAACGAAGGTGGGTCTTCCATTCTTTCCCCCTTAAAATAATTTCGTCCTCGAAATTCCAAATCCAAGTTCGGTTTTTCCTAAAATGAACGCGCGCAGGTAAGATCTACACGGTGGGTTTCCAAAAGGTTCCATTTTGCAATCACTACTTCTTTTTAAATCAAAAGAAAATGTCTTATGATATCCAGTCTCCTCCTCGCCAATCCTCTTCAAGCGTCTACTCGCTCTATTTAGGCGCCGAGGGCAAATCGCATTGAAGAGGGGCAACTGAGATGGCGTGGAAAACCATATCGAGTTTGTTTTGAAAAAGAACAGAGATTTCCGATCATCTAGACTCAGTTAGCATGGCGAGCAGTAAATCTATGCATATGCATATCTATAAGTGGGCATCGAAAGGTATGACAATCGAGGCAATGACATCTTACAGTCACACACTAGCAGTCTCATTCTAAAACATGAATTCAAGTCACTTTTGGAATTATAACAGTTAACATGGAGACTACTATAACACATTTAGAAGAACAAAATGTCACCTAGTACCGCATAGTATCATTTAAGCATAATAGCATCACATAGAATCGTTTAAGTATAATAGCATGACATAGTATTGCATAGTGTAAGCAGTTCAGCATTCTCAAGTTTCGGGAATGAAGGTAACATGAAACCGGTTGATATACATGTTGCAAGCAACAAGTCAGAGGTTATGCCATATCATCAATCACAAAACTTAGATAGTTAGAACAATCGAGTCACATAGCAATCCGACTCGAGTCGAGCTCATTCACTAGTATACAAAATCGAAGCATTTCAAAACTGAGTTACTTAACCAGGGAGCTTTTAATTTATAGCAAGGTAATGGATACATCACACAGCATCACTTAGCGTCATATACAAAACAAACATTCCTATATCATGAGAATATGCAAGTAAGATGACATGCTTATGCCCGTAACTCTGCCCGTTTACGACCTTATTAAAGGATCACAAGTGTATATCACGACATAGCTCTTTTAAGTTGGATGATATATTTCAATTATCCCTACTTGCAACCATACTCCACACTTTAATGATCAAGTGATGCAGTGAGGATTTTGATACGACCACAAGTATACTAAGCACATCATTGAGTCTCATAAGGTACCTAGACAATCCCATATTCACACGTTCACACGAGTATAGGTCTCTAAGTTCGTGAAGTACTAGCACTCATAATTGTAACATGGTAACATGTAAATGGGAGGACTCTATAACATCAATGGTAGTATTCATAACAACTAACAAAAATGCAATGCTAAGGTTCGCCATGAAGTTCACCAATTTACATGTGGCACTCTCAATCATGTCATCCCATGTCATACTGATCAACCAAGCCATCAAACATTTCACGTACAATCATTCGTAAACCTTGGAGTCACGCATCCAGGTATGATCATGGGTATGCTAACATGCGATGTGATTAGGTATAGAACACGCAAGGCAAGCAAGTGTGAATGTAACTTCTATGGTCACAAGATTTCTAGCTAAGTAGATGAATAAATAGCGACTTTAACAAAACATAAGAATAGGGGTACTTTAGTTCATATAACAATTAGGCAATTCCCTTACCCCATCCTGTCGATCAACTCAAGCAGTCCATCTAACTCAATCGTATGCATAATCACACTGAAGGATGTACTAACAGTAGGAAATCCAATTACTTCGCTCTTCAATAATATAACTTATCAAGGGTTGCTCTAAAACAAGTCTAAGTAATTATATAAGCCCTTTCGAGCTTAGTATTACACATAATGTCACAACTGCTGTATCAACCACATTCACCATAGTAAGAGGCATACAATTTCAAAGTGCGCGTCACGCTCTCTCTACCTTGTTCTTTCTGGGTGCATTGGGGTTTGATATAACAAGAACACTATCAATTTTACATAGGACATCAAGAACATTGTACAGGTGATAACAAGCATTGTGCTAGATGATGAGGATAATTTTCATGCAATGGTCATGAGAAATGCACTGCTATTGCTTAATTTCTATCCAAGTATCTCAAAATCTCATTTAATTTCTTTAAACAACTCAGAATTTACATATGGGGGGTATCACCTAGTGAGATTCTCAGTCATAGAAAGCTAACTCTAACCACTTGCAAACAAATCGTTAACACATCCGGCAATGCATACACCTTGGCATGTGGACACTCAAAATCATTTGATTACACACAGAAAGTTACGCTCATATGGCTAAATCCAAGCATTATTGCAAAGCAAATGCGAGTCTTCGGTTGCAACAATAAGACTCAACCAAACAATTAAAAAGATCTTGAATGTCAAAGCAAAACCCTAGCTCACTAATCAGGAAGACTTTAACTTTCAAGGTCTTTAGGCTTTCAAAAGGAAATAGTTTAATTGCTTATAGCTCTTTCTCTACCAACCTTTGAATACGTCTGCTCACTCCGTTATGGGGCCCGAGGAGCAAATTGTATTTTAGGGGCAAAGATGAGCGTAGAGTTAAGGCTTTCCAATCGTTGGATTCAAATCATATGTTCTTTAAACATTGGATTAAAATCACTAAAGCATATAAACGAAACAACTTTCGATTGAGCTAACACTTATCTCAAGCATGACAATACGAATCACTCGGCCTATACCTTAACAAATGGTTCTCTTATCCAACCATTCAGCTTACTGAAGCCGCATCTAACTAGTGAAACGCGCGAACATTCACATAAAACTCACATTTGCACACAAGGCAGGCATATGTCACATAACCATACAGTGTTCCTAGGCGACTATATGAAATGCAAGACTCAGGTCGCGGCCTATGGTCGCAGGACCTTTGCTCTGATACCATCAATGTAACACCCCCAGCCCCTAGGCCAGAAGCGTTACGCTTTCCTAACTTCTTACTTAATTCTTGGGACGAAACGGACAGAGTTCCCCCTAAAAAATGACCGTTTCCAGGTTAAAAGCCTTACAATAAGTCCCTGTAAATCAACGGAAGCGCAAAACATTTAAAACATAGCTCAACAGCCACACGCCGGAATTCATAACTCAACGAGCCACTCGCTCGGAGTACACCAGCCAGGTTGATTCATGAATAAAGAAGAAATGGACGATACAACTCAACGGTTAACAAAACCAGAGTATTAAGTTTTACATCCCAAAACATAGCTAAATTAAACCAAGAAGACATCTAACTAACTTGATGGTTGGCTCAGACGGCCATACAGAGCGACCTTTATACCATATGCATTACATGAACTAGAATAATCGTTTACAGACCTTTATAAACTAAGAGTACATTACATGACTTCATTAAACACGTAAGATCCCTTCAAATGAGCACATACGACGCCTTGTAAGCAACAATAGGTTCCTTCTGGACTTATCTGACTCAACTTCTTCCTGTCAGAAAGAAAACCTGGGGAAAAGGGGAAAGAGTAGTGGGATGAGCAACCACACGCTCAGTGAGTGTCCCCCAACCCCCTTAAAACCAAAACCGTTGCAGGCAATACTATCTTTACTAGTCACATATCACGTTTCCATACTCTACTATCATAATAGATATTCATAGAACCTTTATGGGAGGATCACTAAACATAAACTTCACTTCAACCACTCAATCATATTTCTAGGTTCCTCAACGACGGAGTTCTTTGCTAGCAAGCAGTTAGGCACGTGAGTAAGTATCGAAGGCTAAGTATAAGGATCTTTTCTTTTCATAACATAACTTCCTAACACTCCATTTGAACTACACATGAACCTCAATCATATGATGTGTATATAAGGTTATCCCTTTTCATAAATACACTTTTCTTGGCATTTCATTCATATAATATACATATCACACACATAAACACATATCAAGCATTTAAGTACCCTTAAACATTATATTAAGCTATATGACACCCCCGCATGCTATTCACATATCAACGTTCATTCATATAACATACATATCACACACATAAACACATATCAAGCATTTAAGTACCTTTAAACATCATATTAAGCTATATGACACCCTCGCATGCTATTCACATATCAACGTTCATTCTTTTAGGAAGAGACGCCTTCATTCATGGAATTTTTAATGTGCTATAACTTTCTTTCTCATCCCATACACTTTAAATCAGACAGATTTGCTATGGATAAGAATGATCCACATAAGATTAGAATCCACGTTCAACCATACTTAAGAATCATTCATAATGCATCCATTGAAAGCTTTCTTTAATACATAGGCTAAGAATCCACATTCAAACATGCTTGAGGATCATTTCATAACTCATTCATTGAAAGCTTTCTTTCTTTCGTTGAAAACGTTTTCTTAGTCTTCAAAGGAAGTTTCATTTCGTTTGGTCGTGTAACGACCCTTATAAGCTTTTCATACATCATTCCATATAGCCTTTTGGGCCCATAAAAAGAACTTCCTTTCCTTTTTAATCGTTTAAAAATGGCAAAGGGCCAATTGCTTTTCTTAACTTAGTACGAAAGTACTTCTGGCATAAGATCATTACAGGGTGCTGATTGGGTGAGAACTATTCTCGACCCCATAGTGAAACCTAACGCTCACGCTTAAGCTCTTACTCCCGGGATGGCTACATATAACATAGCGAACCATTACATTAGCCCTCGTCAGGGCCTCTAGGGTTTATCCGAACTTATCCCCTAGGGTAACATCATTCTTTTCATTCTTTTCATTCTTTTCATATGGTCCAAAGCACATTATCTTAGCCACTTTAAAGCGTATGGGCCATAACGGCTAATAATTTTGTTGTGTCTTTTGGTAAAATCATTTATCACATAACTCACACTTTTCTAAACCGTTTTAGGGATTCCCCCGTTCAAGCAAGTTCACTCCCAAACACTATTTGTATAGCGAAAATCGGCCATTGCTTGCTATTAATCATGGCTATTATTAGTTTGAAAACACGAGAAACGTTCTTTGTCAAATCACCACACTTTCACGCATTATGCATCTTAGACATAAAAGGGGGAAAGGGATTCACACGTTTCACATTCAAAACTTCATAATCATTTCAACAACACAATGAGCCACACATGGCCTCGCAATCCACACGATTGCGGTCAATTCACAACCCGAACTTCCTCCTCACAAGCACCGTACCACAGGACCTCGAACGCTCATGATTCTTTCCTCAAACCATCCAACTACCGACTCGATTCATCGATTCATTAATCACAACATATTATCCTATTAGCTTATAACAAAAAGGGGTGAAGTTTAGGTTCTTACCTGAGCACCCAGTACCATTCAGCGGTGCGCTACAACAAGCGTTCATATGGCCACATTTATTCATGAATCGACAACACTTTATTCCATAAATCAAACAGAATTTGATTCTAAACATATACGATACATTTCGAAAGTAACTTTCCTAAGCATGAATGTACAAAGAAAAGAGGTTCGAGTGAAAACTAAACATATTTCAATAGCTTCGAATTTAATTCGTTTACATGCATTAGCTAGTTTAACTCGAATCGAAGCTAAACACGTTAAACTAACTTCGTTTTCAATTCTTTTTCATATATTAGCTAAATAACTTGAATCGAAGCTAAACACGTTAAACTAACTTCGAATCAATATCTCAAGCATGATTTACATTCATGGATTCAAATCAATGCTAAACACATTTAAATTACTTCGAATTAACAATTCAAGCATGATTTACATTCATGGGTTCGAATCAATGCTAAACACATTTAAATTACTTCGAATTAACAATTCAGGCATGATTTACATTCATGGGTTCGAATCGATGCTAAACACGTTTAAATTACTTCGAATTAACAATTCACGCATGGTTTTTATTCATGGACTTGAATCAATGCTAAATGCACATAATTCGCATCGATTTACAATTTCAGGCATAAATCAACCAAATGAATCGAACCTAAGCATGAACAGCTCCTTTCTTGACATTTCTAACGAATTTAACAAACCCTAACTTGACATATAACATCAATCTACTGAAAATTAACTTCGAAATTAGTAATAACTTAGGACGCGAGAAGACCCACCTGGAATCGCTTCATTACCCACTAAATTCGTAGCAATTCACGCCCAAAATTCCCTTGAACTCGTCCCAGGCTCGGCTACTCCCAGAACCCGAAACCCTGGCTTCGATTTGGTCGCGGTTGGGGTTGTCTGGGGTCGAATTCGACCCCCAGATTTATAGAGGAGGTGGAGAGGGTCATGGCTCGCCGGAATCCGGCACGTGGGTGGTGGTTTTCAGGCGTTAGACGTGTGGTTTGTGAGCTGGCTCGATCGTGTGACGTTGGGAAGGAAGACTGGCGGTGTTTGGGTGGGGCTGGTGACGCGTGGGTGAGGCCAGACGGCTCCTTCCCTCGCCGACGACACGTGACGGCCAGCGGTGATGCCAGGCGGTGATCGGTGAGCCGCGAGAGAGAGAAAGAGAGAGCGAGAGTGAAGTAGAGAGAGAGAGCGAGGTGCGAGAGAGAGAGGAAGGGGAGGGGGTCGGGTTCTCTGTGACCCGATAACAGGCCCCCCTCCCTTTTTTTTGACTCAATTAACATTATTCAACTGAATCCCGATCCCGTACTTGCTAATGGTTAGGCTAAACCCGAATCAAAATGGCCCACAATCAACATTTCAGTTTAAACTTTGGAATTCAACCAAGTAAAACTAAAAACGATTTTAATAACTCGGTTTAGCGTTGATTCGATAATTTTATAAATAAGTAACTTCGATAATAACGTTAATCAAATAATCGTTCTTTTTAATGAATTTAATCGTTAAAAACTCACACAGTTACTAAAAATACAATTTCATAACGTAAAAGTAAGACAGGCAACTTAACGTCAAAATAACGAAGGTGGGTCTTACGCTAGCATTCATAGGGGGCATGTTCACAGTGTTTGGATTCGACCTATAAGAAAATTTTGAATGATTCTTCCAACCCCGATTATGGGTATTAGAGTAAAGGTCATTGGTCAGTCTCGGGTTGAAATTTTGAACATAATTAACTTCAGTATGGTCCTGGGAAAAGGACTCCCAAGTTGACAATTCAGGGTTATATGGTCAATTGAACCACAAGTTTCACAAGGGGAAAGGGCACTAGAGTTCACAACATTAACATTCATTTGGTCCAGCCTATGAGTCATGGCATCTACTTTAGCAGAAAGTAAAGCAATTGCATCAACTTCATGCTTACCTCCAACTCGCTTAGGTTGAGTTCGTTCTGTGGACCATTGGAAGTTGTTAAGCGCCATCTCCTCGATCAGATTATAGGCTTCATCTTCAATCTTGCTCATCAAAGTTTCTCCTATCGTCGCATCAATAGTGGACCTTACAGATTGGGTTACACCGTTATAGAAGGCTTGGATTATCATCCAACACTGAAGACCATAATGGGGGCACAAATGTAATAAATCTTTAAAACGCTCCTAGGCTTCATGGAGCGTCTCGTCATCTCTTTACAGAAAGTTAGTGATCTGATTCGTTAGGCTTGTTGTTTTGCTTGGAGGGAAGAATTTGGCGAGGAATGCTCTTGTCAAATCATCCCAAGTGGTTATGCATCCAGACAGCAAAGAGTGCAACCAAGCCCTCGTTTTATCGCTCAATAAGAAAGGGAATAAGGGCAGCTGAATTGCATCATTAAAAACTCCATTTAATTTCAGCATATCACACACCTCTAAAAAGACTGTTGCACCATGGAAATGAGTGCCGGTTTGAGTTCAAAGTTGTTGGCATCGACAGTAGGGCGAGCGATGCTTGAGGCAATCCCCTGGACTCTTGGGGTAACAAAATCACAAAGAGTCCTTCATTGGTCACCTTCTGCCATGTTTGAATTCCTTATTGTCTCACGTCTTTGCTCTTTAATCCTTTGCTTTTTCCTCTTTAAATGAAAAGTCCTTTCAATCTTCGGATCGGGTTCATATAAGATTGGACTTCACATAAACTAGGAAAAATTCCTACAAGCACTTTCACCAACACTACCAGCGCAATTTAAACTAGAAAAGAAAGAAAAACAAAAATAACAATAAAAAACAAATAAAATGCTTAGTCACTTTCGCAAGACTAACTCAATAGTTGACAGTTTTAGCCCCGGCAATGGCGCCAAAAACTTGATAAAAGATAGTCATAGTATAGATAAAAGATATCGTTCCTCAGGGACTAATCATAACTTACTGAGTCTTACCTTTCAGAATGTGCTAAGTAAAATTCTAGTTCCAGTGGATTCGATTTAACATTAGCAAATAAACTTCTCTAAATTAATAAGGGAAAAATGTCTAGGGATGCTTGTAGTTGTGAAAGAAAATTAGATCAAAAATAATGAACATGTGCTTTCTTCTAATTTCTTAAATTCGAGGAATTGTAATCTCTTAAAAAACTCAGTCAATTCTTTCGAAATCAACTGAATTTGCCTAAACTAAGCTAAAGTCGTTCTTTTAAACTAATTTGCCTTAATTCAAGTTCAATGTCTTCGATTACTTACTAGCCCTCATAACATACAAATCTCTCTTTCGAGACGAAGTTACGTTAGGTCTAATCAAGAAGTTGAACAACCAAATGTCACCTTTCAATTTTTCACTCGATCGTTTCAAGAATGCAAGCAAATTTTGGCCAAAAATCAACTCACAACAATCCAAACACTTGACAAAACAAAATCAAACCAATCATGAAAATAAGCACAATTGTATAGATTAAAACATGATCCAATAACACTTTCACAAACTACTAAATCCCTAGACTAAAGAAAACTACTTAGACATGACATAATATTAACAAACTAACTAATGATTGGCAAAATCTGAGCGAGAAGGGGATTGACTGAGATGGCCTTAAACCAAGGGCTTCGGAACCGCCTTAAAAACAAACTCTCACACTCAAGTCTCACACCAATACAATAACCAAACTAAAAACTACAAAATTTGCGAAAGAAACTCAAGCACTAATCTACACTACTCTACACTTTTGCTTTGCTTGATCTTGGATGCTCTCTACATGCTGTAGAACATCACTTTTTATACAGAGGCTCGGTCAATCTTAGCCACATAGACGAGGGAAAATGAAGAGACAGTAGTTATAGGCTTACCACAGTCCGTGGGGTGCACCACGGTCTGACCGTGGTCTGTGCTGGAACCGGATGTTTGCTCATTCTTTGCTCTACGGTCGTGGCATAACATGGATGGCTGTGACGGAGGTTAAAATACAACTATTGAAGGGAAAATACAGGGTAAAAAGACTAAAAATCCTGCAAAACACATCAGACAACTATACCCAAGCATAAATCGAGAATAGGAGAGTAAATAATAACAATAAGCACAATATTCTCCTAAAAATGACACAAAATAGCTTTAAAATGATATACATATTAAGCACTTATCAATTAGCTTGCCTGGTTGTTTGACATCCTAAACTAACTAAAAAAAAAAGAATGACAAAATTTGGATGTCATTCAGTCTATGAAATAATAAAAACAAAATCGGGTTAAAACTGTCCTAAAATGGCAGCCTGGACAGTTTGAGTTTAAAAGCTGAGTTGAATTATCAAATAAAGTCCAAATGAGCTGAAACGTGTTTGTTGAAAAGCTAACTTCTTGAACTTCGAACCTATGGTAAAATATTTGACTTAAACCTCAAAGAGGCCTAAGTAATTAAGCTCACAAAAACTGGGTATGTTGCTGGAATTAACCCGGCAACTAGCTCCTTTTGAACTTGTAAAAATCTGATTTATTCCTTGGACTTTTGATGACTAATTTGGATTATCTTAGCCGCTTTGGACCCCCAAATTAGTGTTCCTTGAGGGATATCAATCATCCTTCCCTTGTTGAGAAGGATTTGCCATCAAATCTGATGGGTAAGCCAGGATGAATTGGAATCTGGCTGAAATATGGCTCACCAAGCAAATAAATCTTTCTTGGTTTGAATTCAGTGGATTTGGGTAATGGCTATGGAGTGGTTTGGTAACAGACATTCTGGTTTCTTTTTGATCATTGAAAATCCAATCTTTGAAGGGTTTAAGCTCAAGGTATGAGGCCTTGAAAAGTGGCTTGCTAGAAGTAAGAAAGAAATCAGTATGTTCTGGTCGCTTTTGTGGTTTGTGGAGTTAAGAATAATCATAAGCAGGAGTAGCGAGATTAACTTTACTAAGGGGAACATCATGTGCACAGTTTCCCTCATGAATAATGAATGAGGATAACTTACTCAAAAACATGCTATTGGAGTGAAACCTTTGCCCATATTTCTCTTCTTTTGGATCATTCCAAGTTCGTTCCCAAAAAAGCATGTCATCCTCGTCAGTTTCACTACCATTTCCTCTAGAGTTTCCTCAAGATCATTCTTATTATGCTTCTCAAGTTCATGCTCTTTCACTACCTCCCATTCAGCTAATGTCATGATCCTTCGGTTTGTACAATTTGAAGCTAAGTGGCCGAGTCCTTGGCACAAAAAACATCTTTGAATGCCAATAGAATGGATTTAGGACTACTTTGTGCAGGTAGGCTATTTTGTGGTGCTAGGGTTCTTTGTGGGGTGGAAGGGATAGGAACCGTGGGTTTAGGGGTAGGAAATGGGCTTCCCTTGCTCACGGATTGATCTTGGGGTAAGGGTTTCAAAAATTCTGGCATGGAATGCTGGGACCTTCTTTGTTGCTCAACTTTATAGGATAAGACATAAACCTCATTGAAAGTTGAGTATTGTTGCAATTCCACCACGTTGGCGTACCTAGGTTCAAGACCTCTTGGGTACCTAACAATGGTTTGCTGTTCTGATTCTTAAATATCACACTTGATTGGGAGTTTCTCAAATTCTCTTGTGTATTCCTCAACGTTCAAGCTGCCTTGGGTAAGGTGATGAAGTTCGGAATTGCTTTATTGGACGTAAGTTAGGGGTAGAAATTGAGATTTTAACTTGGCTTTCATTTTCTCCCAAGTTCTGATTTTAGTTTTTCCACTCCTCACTCTCTTGGCACATAGGTTAGTCCACCATAATGAGGCATACTTCCTGAGCCTAAGAGCACCCAACTTGACTTTCTTATCTTCAGAAACATCCTTATATTCAAAATGCGTTCAATGGTGTGTAACTATTCCAATAACTCATCTTTATCAAGCTTGCCTTCAAACTCCCGGATTTTAATTCTAAAATCATTGGAGTTACTAGGCTGCCTTTGTTCTCTTCTTTCCCTTCTAGATGGTCCTCCCTTACTTAAAGAACTCAAGGGGTTGCTTGCTGCCTCGTCTTCTTCACCATGGGTAGAACTGGTGTGGCTACCATGCATTTTCTGCTATCGTCAAGAAATCCCCAAGCTGCTTTTTCAAGTACTCATATTGAGCTTTGAGCTCTTGATCACGTTGAGCTTCCGCATTGATTTTCCTTATCAATATCTCATTTTGTTCTCAGAGAGATTGATAATTCTTCATGATTGCCTCAAACTTTTCAACCAAGTCGTGCTTGTACTCATCTTGTAACTTGCTTGGTGACTAGAACCATGGCTGTGTTTTGGTGTTTTTTTGGTTTTTTTTTTTTTTGGTAACGTGATAGGAAAGGGGAGAACGTATGGGGTTGATTTCAGGACAAGGATGAGACTTAGCTCTGATACCAAATATGATGTATCATGCTGGGAAAGAAAGGAATGAAAGGAAAGCTCACGTTTAAGGAGAGGAGAGGGTGGGTGTGGCGTGTGAGGTAAATGGTGTGGATTGAAAAGGGAAACAAGGAAAACTGAAAACTAGAGATTCGATAAAACGGAAATGATTCTTGGATACAAATTTCACCACCAAGAACTATTTTAAGGTCCTTGATCTTTTATTAGGATACAGATTTTACCACCTAATTAAGACCAAGACTCACTTGATCAACACCTTAATTGACCTAAGTAAGGATATGCAAGTAGAGAATTTGAAGTAACAACATTGAGGAGTTTCAAACTCAGCTTCAGATTTCAAATTGACATCACTTATTACAAAATGAGCTTCTTGGGCCATTTATAAGGCATGCCCAAGGCCTTTCCCCCTTTACTAGGTAACCTTTAGGAGGTTACCAAATGATTAGGAAACCTATTAAGTATACTTAACTGGATTACATTGCATGTCCTTAAACTAAACTAAGCATGAACAATGAGTCTAGTAATCAGCAAAATAATTAACTAAACCCTCTCCTTAATAATACTAGGCAGCTTGGTCATGTTGCCCTTGCTAGGAAGGTTTCTATCCATGGCTGCCACCTCAAAAAGCAAAGCTCTTACATGCTCGCCACCTCAAGCACAAGTTATTCGAATACACACTTGCAAAATGGCACCTTCTCCTTGACCCATGTGGCATTTTCTCCTTGAATGAGTGATAGGGTGACTAAGCATTACTAAATAGCCAAGCAAGCACAAAGATTGGCGAAGAAAACACACCTAAGCGGGTAAAACCTCAAGGCTACGGAACCAGCTGTAAAGGCGCTGTGTGGCTCGATGTTTGCCCTCCTTGGGCCACCTCATTTGGATGAGTAATATGAGGTTTCCTTCCATGGGGGAAACCTCAAGATGTCAGCAAATGCCCCCATTGAGCAAATCTTCATTTCCACATCATTAGCAAGCTCAGGTAGCTTGATTAATCCAACCATGCATCATCAGGCGCAAAACGAGCAGCTTGGCTTTTTGGGCTGGGCTGGACTACTTAGCTTGCTTTTCTTAGACTTTCCTTGACATGCCTGGTTGCTTGAAATCCTAAACTAAATAAAAAAAGAAAAAAATTGGATGTCCTTTAGCCTATAAAATAATAAAAACAAAACCGGGTTAAAACTGTCCCAAAACTGTAGCCTGGACAGTTTAGTTCAAGAGCTGAGTTGAATTATCAAATAAAGTCCAAATGAGCTGAAACTTATTTAGTTGGAAAGCTAACTTCTTGAAATTCAAACCCATGGTAAAATACGTGGCTTGAAACTCAAAGAGGCCTAAGTAATTAAGCTTACAAAAACGGCATATGCTGCTAGAATTAACCCGATAACTAGCTCCTTTTTGAGCTTACAAAAATCTGATTTATTCCTTGGACTTTTGACGACTAATTTGGGTTACCTCAGCTGCCTTGGACCTCAAAATTAGTGTTCCTTAAGGGATATCCATCATCCCCCCTTGTTGAGAAGGATTTGCCCTCAAATCAGATGGGTAAGCTAGGATGAATTGGAATCTGGCTGAAACATGACTAACCAAGCAAATAGATCTTTCTTGGCTTAAATTCGATGGATTTAGGAAATGGCTATGGAGTGGTTTGGTAAGGGACATTCTGGTTTCTTTTGATATTTGAAAATCGAATCTTTGAAGGGTTTAAGCTCAAGGTATGAGACGTTGAAAAGTGGCTTGCTAGAAGTAAGAAAGAAATGAGGATGTTTTAGTCCCTTTTGTGGTTTGTGGAGTTCAGAATAATCATAAGCGGGAGTAAGGAGATTAACTTTGCTAAGGGGAACACCATGTACATGGTTTCCTTCATGAATAATCAGTGAGCATAACTTAGTCGAAAACGTACTACTTGAGTGAAACTTTTGCTCATCTTTATCTTCTTTTGGATCATTCCAAGTTCATTCTAAAAGATGCATGTCACCCTCGTCAACTTTTGCTACACCCTCGTCAACTTTTGCTACTATCTCCTCAAGAGTTTCCTCAAGATCACCCTTATTATCCTCCTCAATTTCATGCTCTTTCACTGCCCCCCATTTGACTAATGTGATGATCCTTTGGTTTATACAATTCGAAGCTAAGTGGCCGAATCCTTGGCACTTAAAAACACCTTTGAATGCCCTTAGGAATGGATTTAGAACTGCTTTATAGAGGTAGGCTGTTTTGTGGTGCTGGGGTTCTTTGTGGCGTGGAAGGGATAGGAACGAAGGGTTTAGGGGTAGGAAATGGGCTTCCGTGTTCACGGATTGATCTTGGGGTGGGGGTTTCAGAAATTCTAGTTTGGAATGCCGAGACCATCTTTATTGCTCAACTTTATGGGCTAAGACAAAAACCTCATCGAAAGTTGAATATTGTTGCAATTCCACCGTGTTGGCATACCTAGGTTCAAGACCTCCTAAGTACGTAAAAATGGTTTGCTCTTCTGGTTCTTGAATGTCACACTTGATTAGGAGTTTCTCAAATTCTCTTGTGTATTCCTCAACATTCAAGCTGCCTTGGGTAAGGTTATGAAGTTGTGAATAGCTATCTTAGAAGTAAGTTAGGGGTACAAATCGAGATTTTAACTTAGCCTTCATTTTCTCCCAAGTTTTGATTTTGGTTTTTCCACTCCTCACTCTCTTGGCACATAGGTTAGTCCATTATAATGAGGCGTACTTCATGAGCCTAAGAGCAACCAACTTGACTTTCTTATCTTCAGAAACATCCTTATATTCAAATATGCGTTCAACAGTGTGTAACCATTCCAAGAACTCATCTGGATCAAGCTTGCCTTCAAACTCCCAGATTTCAATTCTAAAATCATTAAAGTTAATAGGCTGCCTTCGTTCTCTTCTTTCCCTTCTAGATAGTTCTCCCTTACTTGAAGAACTCAAGAGGTTCCTTGCCGCCTCATCTTCTTCATCACGGGTAGAACCAGTGAGGCTAGCATGCATTTTCTGTTTTGTTTTATGAAATCACAAGATGCTTTTTCAAATACTCATTTTGGGCATTGAGTTCTTGATCACGTTAAGCATCCTCATTGATTTTCTTATCAATACCTCATTTTGGGCTGAGAGAGATTGATAATTATTTATGATTGCCTCAAACTTTTCATCCAAGCTCGTGCTTGTACTCATCTTGTAACTAGCTTGGTGACTAGAACCGTGACTATGTTTTGGTTTTTTTTTGGGTTTTTTTTTTTGGTAGCGTGATAGGAAAGGGGGAAACATGTGGGGTTGATTTCAGGCCAAGGATGAAACTTAGCTCTGATACCAAATATGTTATATCTTGCTGGGAAAGAACGGAATGAAAGGAAAGCTCACGTTTGAGGAGAGGAGAAGGTGGGTGTGGCGTGTGAGGTAAATGGCATGGCTTGAAAAGGGAATAAGGGAAATCTGGAAACTGGAGATTCAATAAAACTGAAATGGTTCTTGGATACAAATTTTACCACCAAGACCTATTTCAAGGCCCTTAATCTTTGATTAAGATACATATTTTACCACCTAATTAAGACCAAGACTCACTTGATCACCACCTTACTTGGCCTAAGTAAGGATAAGCAAGTAGAGAATTTGAAGTAACAACATTGAGGAGTTTTAAACTTAACTTCAGATTTCAAATTAACATCACTTATTACCAAATGAGCTCCTTGGGCTATTTATAAGGCACGCCCAAGGTCTTTCCCCCTTCACCAGGTAACCTTTAGGAGGTTACTTAATGATTGGGAAACCTATTAAGTATACTTACTTAACTAGATTACATCGCATGTTCTTAAACTAAGATAAGTATGAATAATGAGTCTAGTAATCAATAAAATAATCAATTAAACTCTCTCCTGAATGATACTGGGCAGCTTGGTTATGTTTTCCTTGCTAGGAAGGTTTGTATCCATGGCCGCCACCTCAAAAAGCAAAGCTCTTGCATGCTCGCCACCTCAAGCACAAGTTGTTCGAATACATGCATGCAAAATGGCACATTCTCCTTGACCCATGTGGCATTTTCTCGTTGAATGAGTCATAGGGTGATTAAGCATTACTAAACAGCCAAGCAAGCACAAATATTGCTGAAGAAAACCCACCTAACAGGGTAAGCCCTCTAGGCTAAGGAATTGGCTGTAAAGGCACTGTGTAGCTCGATTTTTGCTCTCATTGGGCCACCTCATTTTGATGAGTAATCTTAGGTTTCCTTCCATGGGGGGAAACCTCAAGATGTCATCAAACCCCTTCCCCCCATTTGAGAAATCTTCATTTCCACATCATTAGGAGGCTCAATTAGCTTCATTAATCCAACCGTGCATCATTCGGTGCAAAACGGGCAGCTTGTCTTGTTGGGCTGGGCTGGATGACTTAGCTCGTATTTCCTGGACTTTTATTAACATGTTGGTTGCTTTACATCCTAAAATAACTAATCAAAAAAGAATTACAAAATTTGAATGTCATTTAGTCTATGAAATAATAAAAATAAAACCGGGTTAAAATTGTCCTAAAACTGCAGCCTGGGCAGTTTGAGTTTAAGAGCTGAGTTGAATTATCAAATGAAGTCCGAATGAGCTGGAACTTATTTAGTTGGAAAGCTAACTTCTTGAACTTCAACCCTATGGTAAAATATTTGACTTAAACCTCAAAAAGCCCTAAGTAATTAAGCTCACAAAAACCAGGTATGTTGCTGAAATTAACCCGACAACTATCTCCTTTTGAACTTGCAAAAATATGATTTATTGCTTGGACTTTTGATGACTAATTTGGATGACCTTGGCTGCCTTGGACCTTCAAATTAGTGTTCCTTGAGGGATATCCATAAAAAAGAGACTAAACCTTAAAAACTTATGAAAAAACTACTTTTTATTATCCTAATATTTACTTAAATAGAACATGTTCTGTTGGTGGCACGATCGTACCACATTACAAGGGTTGATCGTGCCACATTTTTGCCCAGCTGCCCTATTTCTTTCTTCTCGTCTATTTGTTGTGATCTTCCATCATGGTATGGTGTCCCGTGCACCATGGAGTGCCTATGCCACATCTCCACATGAATTTTTCCTGCTGTTTTGATCATGGCAAAATATGGTTTCTAACAGCATGGTCTTGACTTCTCCCTTGTTTTCTTCTCCTCAAGTTTCAAAGTCAGCTTAATAAATGCCTCTTTGGAGAGTAATTCACTTTTTTGTTACCCTGACATATGTGTCATTGATTTTTTGTGAGCAACACGCTTTGACTTAATTTTTTATTACCCTCAGGCTATATGTAATTAAAACAGAGTCAAATCCGGTGAGATTGTAATTGAAGCAATGTTATGACAATTTTGCCCATTTGTATAGGGGAAAATAGAGGAAAAAAGAAGTAATTATCTAATTTGACTTTCATCCACCTGCTTATTGGTGTAAAGTAGACAAGAAAAAGAGAAGCTGAACCCCCCAAATACCTAAAACCTTAAACACTCTATCACTAGAACTTTAACATCTTATAACTTAAATGAGAAGGGGAAGTTGAAAATATTAGAGTGAGAGTGAGTTTGGAAAACTTAAGGTTGCAGCGGTTTGCAAAGAGTGGTCAAGAATATCGACAAAGAAAGAGAAGCAGTAAGAACCATAAAAATCTCAAAGGTCATTGACATTGCTTTATAATGATGTTGATTGTGTATTTGTGATTGCTTTCAAGTTTATGAAGTTTAAAACATTGGGATGGATAGGTGTGTTATTGATGGAAATGAGGGTTTCCATGTTTGTGTAAAATTATTTTTTAATATTAAAAAATAGAGGGTGTTGGGAAGTTGAAAATTTAGGTACAACAATTTGATATTTTGCTACAAGATTACCTAATTTAAGTTGAAAGTGAAAATTTTTCAATATACATGTTTTTATGCAATATACATGTTTTTATGCAAAAAAATTCTATTTAGCCAATATATATATATGTTGACTTTTTACCTGTTAATGAGCATATGGAGCCCTTAAAATCGTACTTAAAGAGAATTTTCATATCTTTCATCCTCATTCATTGCTCTTTCATATTATGATAACATCTTGGCTATTGTACTATTGCTAAAATTATTTGGCCTTTTTCCTATGGCAAACTACATTGTCATCATCTAATCAAATCAATGTGTCACTGTATAAACTAGTATATTTGGGCCAAAAAGGGCTTGTACATGATTAACCATCTTATTCGGACAAATGATATCGACATAATGAATTGTATTTCGTAGAAATTTAATTAAACGTGTATGCAATTTTCTTTTCTTTTCTTTTCTATTTATTTATTCTTTTATTGAAAAAAATATGATATAAAATGTAAATGAGTGTAGGTTTAGTAGAATGACACAAAAAAGGAGTTTAAAAATTAAACTTTGAAGTTTTAGAGCTAGATTCGTTTTTAAAAAATTACATCAATTCTTATAATATCTGTAGGAGAAAAAAATTAATAAAAAATGCTTCTAACCCATGGGGTCTAACCAGATCCTGAGACTTTAGGGTTAGGGTTTAATATTTTCAAACTCGAACTTGAAATAGACCAACTCGCATTTGACCCGCACGTCAGAATTGGTAGGTCTACTTGGAGGTGACATGGGCATGCTGCGTGTCATGATCACCCCATGCCATATCTCTATGCACAAGCTTGAAAAGAAAATGATTCGCTCGATCGTGCCCCTCGCCATGACCAAATCATGCCATTTTTCTATTTAAGGCTAAAAATGAAAGATTTTAGCATGGGAGTGCCACAGGGCATAGCTTCTTGGTACCATATATATGTCCAAATGTATTGTCGTCCAAAGCTCTATTTTGTTTTTCTTCTTTTGCTTTTCTCTTCACAATTGTTTTTCACGCTTTTCAATTTCAACATATTATTCCGTCTTTTATTCATTCTTTTTTGGTTTTCTTTTTCATTTTGTCTCTTGTTTTTTACTATATGTTTTTTTTTTTTCAATTTTCTCTTTTTCTGTTGCCCCTCAAAACTCACACAACTCACACATGTGTAGATATATATAATGGGGTGGGACTTCCACTTCTTAAGCATAGTGTCAGGGCACATGGAGCAAGAGAAATTCCTCATCTCCTTCGTTCGTTATTTTTACAAGTGCTTCAACCTATGCTTGTTCACTTTAAAGTCCTATTTTTTTTTTTTTTTTTTTTTGGTGATGGTGAGCATTTAGAATATAGCTTGCAGCTCCTTGTATCTTCAACACAATTCTTATAGCTCTTTGCATCTTCTTACATCTCCTTATATATTTTTTTACAACGTCCAACTTGTTATTTACTTTTTTCTCATATTTATAGAAACATGTACATATATTTTTTTTATATGCTACCAATATGAAAAATCTATATATATTTTTATAAGTATAGTATTTCTATAAACCTCAAAATAAAATTTAACAATGTGAATTATATTTGAGTTTCCATTTGAATCACACATACTATTATAGAGAAATAAGTTAACATCGTTTTAAATTTATAATACAAAAATTGCATTCATGTTTGAGTTCGAACGTGAATCATATATGAAAATAGTCAAAATTTTAGGTGATGAAACCATTTTAGATATTTCATCTGTAAGTTTATCCATGGCAATTTGGTTGCTATCATCATACGATTAAACATTGGGTGAGCCACCCATGTCCAGGTCCCTTGCTAAGATTGGTATGCGCTTTTTATGTAGAATAATAAAATTGTTACTTTTAAAATTTTTTGCCTAAAGAGGCGAAACTAAGGTTAACAAAAAAACAACCTTATGGGTAGAATATATTTGGTTCTGTAAATTTGTGGGCTTGAATTTATTTTAGTGCTATCAGTTGACTTGTTCAAAGGTTTATTTTTGCTGATTATCTTATTTCAATATTATTTCTTCTTTTCCAAAACGAAAACAAGATATGTTTATATAATGTTAATAAATAATTTGTTTAGCGATGGTATAAAATTAATTTTATAAATATTAATGACATATTACACATAATTTACTTTCCTGAAATAATTTCTTTCACAAATTATCAATTATAGACCAACAATCATGCAAACATATCTAAAAATTATGTTTGTGCAACTTTTTTCTAATTCAACAACTACTTACACCTATAATTACTTCTTCTTTTAGCATCTTACAACTTCTAACTTCTTCCAGCTTCTCTATTGTACCTACCGCTCCTTATAGCCTCTTACAACTCCTTACAATTTCTTACAATCTACTACTGTATCTTATCGCAAAAAAGAACATGCCCTAAATTGTGTGGTCTTTGATAAGGTTCTTATTCTCAAATAACACTGTGTGGATATGCCTTAACAATAATAAAAGGACCAATCTACGTAGACCTAAGTTTTGTGGGAAATAAGTGAAGTTTAGAATCATATGAAAGAAACTTATTCTCAAAAGAGACCTCTTTCCTATTAATGTGTTTAACATGAAATGCTTTGGCCCTGTCCTTGCTCAACCATGCATTATAATAGGCCTCCCTCCTAACCCCCTTAAGTGCATTCAAACTAAGCCTCCTCTCCTCCACGATGCACTCAAATCAAAGCGCAATAGAAAGATGATAAGGTCAGCTATACACCAGCCTATTAGGGAACATGCCCAATAAGAAACTTGTCCTATCGGCCTATAATACATCCATTAACTTATCTGCCCAATCTTTTCTATTGTTGGACATGGTCTTCTTTAAAAGTGGTTTGATTTATCTATTAGATATTTTCACTTGATGGATTGTTTGGAGTAGTAAAGGGCAGCAAATGGTGGGATTATAAAGCACCTTCTTAACAAGACATTGAAGGACCCATTGTCGAAGTAGGTCCCTTGATCAGTAATGATTGCACCAGAAATCCCATACTTGGTAAATTTGCTCTCTTAGGAATCTAATGAAAACCTTGGTCTTATTAATCCTTATAAGGATTGCGTCCACCTAATTAGACACAGTCTACGAACAAAAGGATGTAATAATTCCAAAAAAAGTTTGGGAACGGTCCCATGAAGTCGATTATATAAACATCAAATGAATCCACAACAACTACTAGGTGAAGTTACATCACCTCCCTCGTAACAAATCTATCCACTTGTTGACACCGAATTCACCTTTTACAATACTTATGGGTATTCTTAACAATAGAATCCCCATCAGAGAATCTTTGCGATGATTTTCCTCCCATTAAAATGTCCCCTATATGCGTGATCTTGACTAAAAGATAAGACATTAAGAATTTTGTCATTGAGCACACACCTCCTTATGATTTGGTCCTGGTAATACTTAAAAAATAGGGGTCATTCCACTTGAAAAACCTAACAGATGCAAGGAAGTATGATCTTCATTGTTGGTCTATCCCCTAAGCGAATCACTCGTAACTAAGTAATTGATAATATAAATGGGGTCTTCTATCAGCCCTTGGGGTAATGGGAACCTGGACATAGCCATAATGTCCATCAAGGATACAATAAAAACCTAGTCTAACTAGTCTCTCTATAATTTGGTCCAAGAAGGATGAAGGAAAGTGATCCTTTCTAGTGACGACATTTAACTTGCTGTAGTTAATGTAAGGCCTTTGTCCAGATATATTTTTGTGGGAATAAGTCTATCCTTATCGTTCATAATCACAGTAATACCGGAACTTCTTAGGAACAACTTGTGCAGGACTTAACCACTCACTATCCAAGATGGGGTAAACAATGTCATGCTCCAACCACTTAATAATCTCCTTTCTCACCAGTTCTTGTGCGGCAGGGTTTAACCTTCTTTGTTAGTCCTGATAAGGCTTCGTGTTGTGCTTAACATCTATTATACTAGTGCCTCTTATGTATCCTTAGGTCCACCCTAAAGCGTCTATGTTTTCCTTAAGCAAGTTAAGCACCTAGGATTCTTTGTTCAGGTTTAAGTTATTGGTAATTACTAGAGAAAAGGATCCATGTGAACATAAGAAAGCATATTTGTGGACATTAGGAGGCTGCTTTAATTTAAGCGATGAAAATGAAGACATACTAGATGGTGCCTTATGACATAGGGAGGGAGAATAGGAGATGGATGAAAAAATGGATGTATGCAATAAGTCACCACATTAATCATCAAATGCAAATGAGTCATATTCGGGCTTGTATTCCATGCATAATGACTTATGCACACATGACTTTGGTTCCTCTTCATGATTAAAGTCTACTTCTTCTAAAGAAAGTCATCTACATAATTTAAGGCAAAGCGCTCTACAACATCAAATCCCATAGGTTGCTTTTGTAGATTGAATAAATTGAACTCCATTATCATATTCCCAAAAGTTAATTTCATTTTCCCATCCTTATAATCAATAAGGGCATTGGATGTAATAAGGAATGAGCAAACAAGGATTATTATTGTTTCATTCTCAGGACAAACAATGACCTCAGTCGCAAGAATAATAAAGTCACCTAGAAATACGAACTCTCGTACCTTAATTAACACATCCTTTACCATTCCTTTGAGAAGCCCAATGGAGCGGTCGACCAATTAAAAGCCCATTTTATAGGTTTAAGCTTCGTTAATCCTAATCTCTTATACACTATAAAGGGTGAGAGATTTAGACTAATACCACGATCAAGCAAGACCCTATGTATGCTATGATTACCAAGGACAATTGAGATGTGGGGCGTTCCTGGTCCTTATGCTTAATGGGCAATTGATTAGAAATGATTGAACTCATACCAGAGCCAAAAAGGCCCTCTATATTGGTCCCCCCCGTAGCGGTGTATAGTTCTTTAAGAAAGCGATCATAGGAGGCATTTGTTGGATAGCATCAAGGAGGGAAATGGTGACTTTTACTTAGGAGAAAGTCTCCTTTATCTTGTCAACATGGGATTCGACCTTCTATCCCTTAAGTGTGTTAGGAAAAGGGAGAGCATGATTGGAATCCATACGAGAAGAAGTAGGCATAGCCTTATAGGGTGTTGATTCGCTATTAATCAAAGACTCATCCCCCTTAGCTTTTTCCACTTCTTAGAAAAAGGGGAGTTAGATAAAGAAGTGGAGACATCATGAGAAACGAATTCTTAGGAAAGAGAAGAAGTAGAAGATGGTGGAGGGGAAACATTCACATCATTTTCACCCCCATGTGTATCAACTTCCTTTCTAAACCTTAGAGAAATCACAACGATTAACTTTCCTGACATCACTAGGGTCTAAGGAAGAAGAATAAGATCCCCTCTGGATATAACTTTGGGGTTAACTAAGAAAAGTCCCTCTTTCCCTATTTGACAAAGCAAGTTGAGCAAATTGTTCACCCATGGTCGTCATCATCATCTCATTAGAATTCTTTAGCTCTTAATTCACTCTTACCATATCATTTACTACCATTGTCACCTTATCGATTTCATTATAACCAAGAAGGGGGTATGATTAAGTAACAACTAGTTGGGAAGGTGCTCTAAGCACTTAAGTGCTCCTTAGAATGGTAGCCTTTGGTAAGAAGAAGAGGAGGTGGTGTTTCCTTGGAAACCACCTCCTTGATTTTTATGCATTAATACATTAGGGTTGGTCCATGACAAGTATGGTGTTTAGACCACCCCAGATTATACATAGGAGAATGGGGTCAAATTTTGGCCTGTAAAAGGCCATATTAATATGCATTTTCTCTTACTGCATGGCTAATTTCTATGCAAACAGTGAGCAAGCACTTAGGGTTTGGTCGTGGGCTTTACACTGTGAGGATGAGAGCACTTGGGAAGGGGGAACATTATTTTGGGGTTGAGACAACACTATCCCCTTAAGCACATTTTCAAAGGCGGCTAGTCATGTGTAAATATAAGAGGTGACCATAATTGTGTGCATTCCTTGCTTTTGAGTATTTATCCAAGCACTTAGTCTTTTATCCCTACTGGGCTCCCATTGTAAGTTTTCTTAGCACGATCATCTAGAAAATCTTGGGCCTTTGTTTCACTTTTATTTTAAAATCCCCTAGACAGATGCACTCAACCATAGTTAACTTATTCTTAATTTAACCATTTTTTCCATTAGGGAGTATTCTCTTAAAAATGCCTTCACAACCTATCCCATGTAGTGATAGAATATGTGAGGAGTCTTCACATCTACTTCTTAGCTAAATCTTTTAACGCAAATAGAATAAACAAACCACCTAGCATTTGTGTGTAGCGCCCCTACATCTTAGGACTAGAGGTATTAGCGATTCCTAAATTTCGAACAAAATGGATAGAGTTCGCAAAAAGATTGACCATGCCTTGAGCTTATAGCCTTACAATAGGTACCTCTAATAAAGAAAAATATAAAGGACAAATCTAACCAAGCTTAATATCTATGCCCCAGAGAGCAAACTCTATGGGCCATTTGCTTAGAGTACATAAATTGTAAGCTTAAATAAAATAAAAGAAGAAACTGAAAAGTGGAACTCAATTGATCCCCCGTCTAAAGCACTAGGGTTTACATCTTAAAACTATTTGCTAAACCTCAAGAAGATGAGTACCCTATCCAATGGTCGGCTCAAATGGCCATTCAGAGCAACCATTAGATAATGTGCAATACATGCGCTAAGAACTTACAGATACATCATATTACACCTTTAAACTCATAAGCCTAGGTATACATACACATGACTCCTTTTTCGAAGCAAAAAAGGGAAGGTTTGACTCGATTTACATGAACCGAGAACTTCTACCAGTCTTTTCGAGAACATGGGGAAAAAAGAAAATAGAGAGGGGTGACATACCACACAATCAGTGGATGACTATTATACCGAAAAACAAAACAGTAGTATAGAATACTTTTAGATAGCAAACACATAGAAATTGGTATCTAATATCAACATATTAAACATACAAGAATGTCCACATCCAACAACACCTTAATTGCACCGCAGAACTCAAATGGCTTCCATTCCCAAGTTTAGCTTGATATCAAAAGCTTTGACCTTCACTAGCCTACAAACCTTGTACTGCAGAAGTGATAACCATACATTATTATTACTTAATACCAACACATTAAGCATACATGACTCCAATAGCAAGCTAACTCTTGCTAAGACCTAGGCATTGAGGAAAATAAGTCGTTTAGTTCTTAATTAAATAGTTAAGATCAAAGAGCTCATTTAGAGCTACTAACTTGAGTTCTTTTAGTAAGAAAATGGAATTTAATGCATACAAAGGCAAGAACCTTCACTTAAACCAAATTAAGCACTTACAAAAATAACTTCTTCCTAGGAAAGTCATTTGGGATTCAACAAGAACCTTTTTAAAGAGTTCATGCACTTTTCCAAACTTTTGCACTAGTATAATCTTCAAATGAGGAGTTTTCAACTCGTAATAAGTGATGATTTCAGGGCATTGGATTCAGATGTTAATGCTCTCACTAAGTGAGCAATATAACTCATAATTTTTTGTATCATTGAGGGCTCCTAAAGTCCCCTCGACAAGGTAGTTACATTTAGGATTCCCTCTTAATTCGGGATCCTTAGGTCTACTCCCGAGACTGGGTCTTTTATAGTTACCGCTATCCTCCTGGCCCAAACCATCTTAAATACAATTGTTTTTTAAACACACTTTGCATTAAAATTCCTATTAAAGCACAACAATGACGTTTCCAATTTCAAGAAGGCTAATGATGCCTTAATAATGCCAAAAGTTGACTTTTGAAAAGCAAAACAATTTTTAGCTTTACCAAGAAAATTGGTTAACAAATTATCACCTAACTAAACCTCCATTTTCATATAAAAATGCTACTAAAGGTCGTTTTCAGAAGCCACAAGTTTGCAACTCACTCATGGTTATTGTACTTAAAAAGAACTCAGTAGTTTGGATTGACCAGTCAACCCTATGTTTCTAGGTTTAGTAAATTTGTTCAAAGCTGATAGGAAGGAAACCTTAGAATTATGCTTATGACCTCAACATGTAACTTCATCAATTTAGAAAATAATGATTTAACATTTTGGACAACTACTTAACCCCCTTCATACCTTTCCCATGCCTACCAAGTTGATGTCAATGTTCCTTGTACAGAATGCAATAATGTTCATAGCCTTAAACATGGCAAAACAAGGCATCCTAAACTAGCTAGCCAGGACCTACTTTCCTCCCTCCTCTATAGTCAGCCTCAACCAACCCCTTTTAGGCAGATTGGCCCTAGCTAAGAATAGGGCAGAGCAGGAGCAAGCTGATGTCCCGTTCACAAATCCGGTTGACAGCTGAAACGATTCACTTAACCATTTAACTGACTTCCCTGTCTCTCATTTGAATCTTAGACAAAACGAACATAGAATATACATTGGAAGCAACAACCATGATCACAATCTGAAATTAACTAATGTAACAGAATCAAAAATAATAACATAATAATTAGCACTTCACAATAGCGATCGCACTTCACAATAATATCAATCCAACACTTACACTTAGGCTCCTTCATCACAACATTGTCCGCAAATTTCACCTTAATTCATATCAAATAGTCTAATGATTTCATTAAATCCTTCCTTCGTCTTATAAGTATTCAATTTATGAATAATTTAACCTAAGAACTTAATCATATTCTCATGGCTAACAAAAAAATTACATATTATTGGTAATTTTTGGGAATTTGGCTCATCAACCTCAATTCAACTCAACGACTGATTTATGGGCTAGTTTTGGCCATTTGGAGTTGGGTTTCATGTCTCCCTCGACCTCTACTGGGGTTGTCTTGCTTCTCCTCTTCTCGGTGCTGATTCTGCTATTACCCTACCATGGCTGTTCCCTTCCTCTTCTTGCCCTTGCTCCTCTCCTTCTTCCGCCCTCTCTCAGTCTCACTTCTTCTCTTTACTCACTCTCTTCTCGCTCTCTTACGGAGTACATAGAAGCATTAGGGGGGTATAAGGCGCCTTCAAAGATGGTGAGTGTTATGAGAAGATAAGTTTTTGGGGCCCATTCTATAGTGGCCGGCTTACAAGCATATGAGCACTGCTGCCTTTCTTCTTTTCCATTAAATACAAAACCCCTTCCCCTTTTTCCTCCTACTAATAAACTCAAGAGAAAATGGTCTTGTTCTTAAATAAGCAAGACTAAACCCATGCGTTGGACGCCCCACATGTGTTCGCTAATCTTACCCCATTTCGCATCAATCTAATTCTCGACTAATTGCTAATTTCACATAATCGCATAATAATCAAGAAAATTCTAAAAGCTATTTCACATAAATTTGTGCGTTTAATTAACATACAAATATTAGTCTAATACAACTAATATAATCAAATTTAGCTAATAAAATTATTAACCTAAATAGTTATCTGGAAATAAAAAGATCCTCGGCTATTACACTCTCATCCCTTAAAAGAATTTCGTCATTGAAATTTTAAAATTTGTGGTATGAAAAAAACATAAGAATCACCTACACATGGAACAAATTGCACAAACTCAATAGTGCACTCTAAAACTGTACTTACAATCAAATATGAATTTCAGAGCAGAAAAGGAAGGTTATAGTATCCAACTGCCACTTCGCCAGTCCTCGTTAAGCATCTATTCACTTTATTAAGATACCAAGGGAAAATCATATATAAGAGGAGCAAATAAGTTGGCATGGATAACCATATTAAACTTGTTTTAAAAAGAGCAGTAGCTTTCAATGTTATCTAGGCATCCAGCCTAACTAGCATAGTAACCAACAAAATAGTTATGCATCACCTTGAGTTAACATTTAAAGGTCTTTCATCCATAGCAATCAAGGCACATATAACGATCAAGTCAATGGAGACATGCTAAATCAATCTCATTCTAAAGTATGCAGGAGTCAGATGATCCTAGCAATAAGTGAGTCAACCAGGGAGCTTACATGTCATAATAGAGTAGTAGAGACATCATAGCGCATCACATAATATGACATCAGTGACACCAACACTACAATCGATAGTCAAAACCACTATGACATCACAAAGAATCGGCAACTCGATAGCCTGAAAACTAAGAATCATAATTAGCATCAGCCAACATCACAGGTAAATGGCATGCAATTTACTAGGGACAGTATATGGGACTATTAATTAACAAGCAAAGAACAACTTGGGAAACATGGTCTAGGAGGTATACAGGTCGATGGGTAGGGCAGGTTCTATGCATCTCTTGTATGCAAGTTATTTAAAAGAGATGGTGAGGTTATCCTGGACGAAGGTTGGATGGGCATAAGGTCTCTACATCCAATAATGCATTCATAACTTGGCCACTAACTAAGCTACTTGGGATAGGCTATTTTGAATGGGGATGGTCACCAAGGAGCCTTTTGTTTTGGTAGATTACGGATTGTAACATAGCAAGTAGCATGTGAGTTGATAGAGTAGCTACTTAAATAGGCTAGTGCCTCCTATTATTCTTACAAATGCACTAACAAAGCAGAAGCTCTCCAGCTAGAATGTCTACTTAAAAGAACAAGAAGGCAGATAAGGTAATCATAATAATGTAGTTGATGAAAAGTTATACTCTATGGTCGACATATAGAAATGGTTATCTCTAAATTATGGAATCATGCAAGAAAAATGACATGCTCAAAAACATAAGATTAGGCCCTTTGCACCCCTATTAGAATATCACAAATATATAGTGCCAAGCAACCAATCCACACAGCATCATGGGCTTCAATAAATCTTATTAGCAATTATGTCTCATAATTCAATGATCAAGTGATACAGTAAAAACTCCCATACGACTGCAAGCATACCTAGCACATTATTGTGTCACATAATTCAATGATCATGTATCCATGCAGCTACAGGTCTTTGACATCATCCAATACCAATACATAAAATGGTAGCATAATAACATGCAAATGGGCCAATTCTACGGCGCCAATGGCAATAGGCATATCATTTGTCAAAAGCACAACGACAAAGTTTCCTGATAAGTTTTATCACGTAATGTGGGTACATGCAATTATGTCAAGTTATGACACTCTTGTCAGTTATGCTAATGGTTAATCTTATGCAACTCACACATCAAATTTAGAATAAAGAACTTAAATATGACCTTAGATACACTAGGATGCTTCCCTCCTTAAACATGAAATATACAAAGGTGAACACATGCAAATGTAGCCTCTTACTGTCATTACATCATGCATCAAAGACATGGGATATAACCAATTAAACTATACCATGAGATGATAGAGTTCATGGAGTGGAAATAACGTCTCGATGATCATACCATGTAATGAATCAGCGTAAGTTAAATCATTCACCCAACTTACCCACACGCCTAATGAACTCAAGCTAAGCAACACCAAGAAGTTATTTACTTAGCAAATCATTCACAAAACACATGAACGACCATCTCATAAGAAATTTAAGTAACTATACAAGCTCTTTTGAGCATTACATTGCACATAATGCCTCATTTACATTCTAAAGCATAGAAGGCGCACAGGCTTAGGGGCTATATGAAAATGCCAACCTTAGTTTTCAATCTATGGTTAGAAGGCAAGCCTCGGGGTTTTTTTTTTCCCCCCTAAAAACAATGGGACGTTAGCTACCACTAACAACTTTATGTGTTGGTGGGGTGTCTTCCAGCTTGTGTTACTGTGTAAGGCAGTTATGGTATAAAAAGGGTATGATTTGGACAATGTTATCGGGCACCCAAGTCAACGCTTGGTTGGATAATAGTTTCATTAACACTTCATAGCATTCGCATTGAGACAATTGCATTAATGGTCTTGTGGATAAGTTCATATGGTCTATAGGGTAAATCCGTCCATCAGGATCGCGAGGACTTTAAAGACTCAGAGTACAGAAGAGAAGTTCCCTTTTAGGTAGTTCTGGCTTTTGGATTATGCATTAATACTTCAGAAAGCACTAGAAATATGTGGGTCATTCCCTCTAGTAAGTGATATACATGGTGCAACAATTCCAAAGTTTACAAAGTTATTTATCCCTTTTCCTTCTATGTGTATTAGGGTTTGATGAAACTAGAATGTTGTCTGCCCCGCAACCAGAATAATAGCCTATATGACATAAAGCATAACATATAATTTACTTGGTAATAATAATAATTACATGAGGAAAAGTAGGAAATACATCATGTAAACAGTGTTGACCATGCATAGAACAACAATGATAGTGTACAAGCAGCAACAACAGTGGTACGAAGTGGCACGGATAGCAATTATGTAATGATTAGTAGGGTTCCACCACTATAACCCAAATTTATAGGCATACATATAAAAATCTCACTTAGTTTCTTTAAACAACTCACAGTTCACATAAGGGAGGTTTGATCCAGTAGGACTACTAGTCAAGGAAAATAATCTCTCGTCACTTTCCTAGTAGTTCATCATTAACACATCTTGCGACATATACATCTTAGCATGTATAGACACCAGAACAACATCTGATTACACATAGGAACATATGATCATAAATCTAAACCTATGCATTGTCATGAAATGTATGCAAGCTAACTCTTAAATTGTGAAAGCAAAACCTACCTCAATAATTAGAAAAGACTCTAACCTTCCATAATCCTTGAGTTTTGAAATAAAAAATAGTTTAACTGTATCTAGCCTCTTCTACACTAACTTTTGAGTGCACCTACTCTCTCTATTATAGGGCCTGAGGAGCAAATCGTATATAATGGGAAAGCAAGGGCTTAGAGTCAAGCCACTTCTGACCTTTTGAGTTCAGAAGCAAGCGTACTTTTAACAAAATCATCAAAGGTATATGCACAAAACAATTATCGAATGAGCCACTACTTAGCTAGTCATGAGAGCACATGTCATTTAACTCACATTCTAATGCAGAACTTAATTTCACAATGAATCAGTTCACCTTATTCACGAAATAATCAATCAATCTATTATTAACTAATACACCAAAGGTGCATTTACACCCATGGTACACCATAGGCCATATCGTCACTTAAGAAATACCTAAACAACTATATTTTTTGAGATGCAAGACTTAGGTCGCGACCTCAGCAGCAGAACCTTCTTCTAATGCCATCTGTAACACCCCTATCCTGTAGTACTAGAGGTATTTGTATTTGGAATAAAATGAATAGAGTTTCACCTTAAAAACGACCACGCCTTGGGCTTACAGCCTTACATTAGGTATTTGTAATAAAGAAAAACATAAAGGATAACTCTAGCCAAGCTCGACGGCTACATGCCAGAGACTAAACTCTACGGGCCACAAACCTGGAGTACATAAACGTCAAACTTAAATAAAATAAAAGAAGGAACTAAAAGGTACAACTTGATGGATCACACATTTGGAGCACTAGGTTTTACATTCCAAAACTATTCACTTAACCTCTAGAAATGAGTACCCTACCAGATGGTTAGCTCACATGGTCATTTTGAGCGATCATTAGACAATGTGCAAGGCATGGGACTAAGGTAATTAACTTACATATGCTTAAGACATTGTGGATACACCATATTACATCTTTAAACTCACGAATCTAGGTATACATAAACATATGACTCCTTTTTTAGAGCAAAAAGGGAAGCTTCGACTCGATTTACGTGAATTGAGGACTTCTACCTGTCTTTTAAAGAACCTCAAGGAAAAGGAAAATGGAGGGGGTGAGCTACCACACGTTGAATGGATGATTTTCATCCCGAACGTTAGAAATATCAAAAGAAAGAATAGAAGTAAAATGAAATAGAATCATGTTAAGTAAATAATAATGAGTATGTTGATAGTGAAAAAGGGGATCTAAAGGAATTAGAATTAGCTATAAAACTAGAAAATTTAATAAATTTTCCTAAACTTACACTAACCTTAAAAATTACACATTTGGAGCAGAAGCAAGTTCACCTCTGCTACTTCAAGCTACCAATGAACATTTTTCACTAATAGAGGAGAGAGATTTCAAAAACCAAGTACGTATATTGCCTATAGTTTTTGAAAACTCACATGTTTATGAAATGAACCATTTGATGCAATGTTTTGTCACCTAAATAAGTGGCCCCATCAGTGATCAATTGGCAGGGCTTACGCCCTTCAGTTTGCCCTTATAGCTACAACTTAGGGTTCCCAATTTGCATGTGAAGTATGCACCTATCCCAGGATTGCTTCAGATGTCAATACGGGTCCAATTTCAAAAAATAACTGGTAAATCAGCTTTACTCACACTATCTCTCTTTCCTACTTTCGAACAAAATGTATTGAAATGTGACTGCCCCACTAAACTGAATACTAAGTTTATTTTACCACATAGGGATGTACATACTAAGTTTATGCTCATTATTTGAATGTTATAATGGTTTTTTATTTTTAGGTAAGAGATTAATGAATAGCCCTCCTTATAGCAAGGTAGAAAATAGTAAAAAGTAGAAAAGGGTTGTAAAGTTTCTGTTAAGGTTAGCTAGCCAAGTACTCATAGTGGTTTATAGGCTAGAACTCCTAGAAACATGCTATTGTATAAACTTTTGGACAATAAGTTTTTTTGCTAAAGCATTTAATAGTTCTACGCCAAGTTTAAAAAGTGTATTACAAATTAGACAAGATGTCAAATGTATGTTTTTATTTCTAATGCTTGGTGAACTTGGTGAATGTGTGGGTACTATAGTGATATAGGTAGTCCATGATAGTGTGGTCCCGTTATGGGATAGCGGTAATTCCTCCAGTCGAACAACTTTTGTTACAATTATAAATAATAAGTTATTAAATTAAGATAATCAGATTATTAGGGATAAGGGTGTGATGCATATCCCTCCATGCCCCTTGATTTAAAGAATCAAATCAAGTTAGGTAAATTCATTTTGGTGATTAAAGGATGAATAAATCATCCTTATTTTGTTTAAGACCTAAAACAACAGGTCATGGTTTGCTTCCAGCAGCAAATCCGATTTTGAGAGGTTAATTACGTAAACTCCTTTAAGGTTTAAGTCTAATATTTTGCACTGGGATTGAAGTTTAAGAAGTCAGCTTTATATCAAAATAAGTTTCATCCCATTTGGACTTCATTTACCCTCTCAAATTAACTAATAAACCCAAGACATACAAACTGCCCAGTTCAACCAGAACTTACCCGGTTTTGGTTATGTGATTTCATAAGCTTAATAGTGGTTTAAGTCTTGGAATTTTACCTTTTTGGAATCCTCAGAATGTCTACTTTTAGGTCCAAGCATTAGTTTTCAATCATACCCACAAGAGGATAAGAGATCAAGGACTTTTTTCCAAACCAGTCAGATTAAGCTCTAATCTACGTGGTAAAATGTTTAAGTCTAATTACCTTACTTAAACATGTCATAACCTTGATTTCTTTATGAGGGGGGTTTATACACATCCCAAAGTAATCCCCCATGGCCTGAAAACCGAATCATCATCACTTTTGCTAAGCCTAATCCTAGTCCCAAAACCGGCCAGAAACTGTCCTTGAATCTGGTTTTGCTGTCCCGGTTTATTTTTGCCTTCATCGGTGGGTTTCCTTCAACTCAGCAGATTTGGCACACTCTTCAAAGCTTGGCACACGTCCCTAGGCATCAATGATGGGCTACAAGACCTTGGGAAGATCGGACCAATGAAGAACACACAGCAAAAAGAGTGTCTCTTGCATACTATTGGCTAGGCAAAAGGCAAGGAACACTTTACGGCTAACCAATGGGAGCTCAGCAAAATCTCAGCATGTATTAAGCTTAGTTTAAGAGTAGATTGATGTGTAATGAACATTAGTAATGTTTTACTTTATGTTTAAGATGTATTAGATTAGTTTAAGTAAGCTTGTAATCTAGTTTAGCACAAATCAGCTTATGTTAGCTCTTAATACCTTTCCTAACTATTAAGAAAGGTAGAGGTGTGTGTGTGTGTGCTTGCTTGCTAGCTTAGCTCCATTTAAAGAGCTTGCACGCCCCTTGTGTGAGAAGACAACCAGATTTGAATCAAAACCCAATTCGAGAGCTTTGTGCTTTCGTGCTTAGGCACACCCCAAATACTAAACTTGCTTATCCTTAATTAGGCCAATTAAGGTGGTGTTCAAGTGAAGTCTTAAGCTTGATTAAGTGGTGATATCTGTATCTTAATCATAGTTTAAGGGCCCTAAACTTGAGTTTGGTGCTGTTTCTGTATCCATTCTTCAAGTTTAGTTCTATCTCATTTGGTGTTTTATCTCAAGTGTTCAAAGAGAGTTAAAGTGAGTTTGCTAGCTTAATCCTGAGTTAGTAATTCTTAACTTTGATTCTTCTTTCCATTCCACACAACCATAACCCTTCTTACATCCATTTTCATGCTTGACCCAGGCTAAAGGTATCCCTTTTGATTTAGCTTGCAACCCAAACACTAAGCCTATCTCAAATCGTGAAACACCACTAGGCTTGACGAACATGGCAGCAAGTTGGCACGGCCATACCGTGCTTATAGGCACGATCGTGCCTCCCTTGAACGTCTCCCTTTTGTGTTGATTTCACTTGCTAGCTTCGTGTACTTGGTAGCTTGCTACTCTTTTCCTTCCATCCCTTGAGACATACATCAATTCACATCAAATTCTCTTTGTTTTCTCATTTAGAATCACTTGATTCTAAGTTCCATTCCTCCCTCACGTGTTTGTTGCCTCACAACCAGCATATTACGTGCCCCTTTTCCTTAGTTTCCCTTGATTGTATCCTCCCTTGGTTTGTAAGCTTTCACTCTTGACTTGAGTTTTAGCTTGGACCATCGGCAGATACATCATATTTGGTATCGGAGCAAGTTTCTCCTTGGCCTGGTATTCATCCCCGAGCTCCCCAAAACTCAAAAAAATCCAAACATAAAACCTAAAACTTTGTTCAAGCATGGCTTCAACAAGCATGACATTGGAAGAAAGGTTCGAAGCTTTAATGAAGCAAACTGAGTTTTTGGTTAGCAAAAGTAGAGACGACTCACAAAGGAATCAAGAAATTCAAGCTCAAAATGAGTACCTCTAAAAACAGCTTGGTGCATATTTGAAACAAAAGCAACAAGCTAGTGAAGAACCATTCCAATCTGATTCCGGAAGACAAGAACAATTGTTTAGCCATACTCTTGATTCATCCAGTGAAGATGAACCATTGAGAATGACTAGACAAGACTCACGAAATCAAGCTAGTGCAAATGATTTCAAAGTTGAAATTCCAGAATTTGAAGGCAAGCTTGATCCTGAAGAGTTTTTGGATTGGTTACACACAGCTGAAAGAGTTTTTGAGTACAAGGACATCCCAGAAGACAAGAAGGTGAAGCTGATTGCTTTAAGGCTTCGAAAGTGTGCCAAAAGAGTAAGAGAAAGGAAGTCCAAAATCAGAACTTGGGAGAAGTTGAAATCAAAGCTCAAGGCTAGATTTCTTCCTTCTACCTATGTTCAAGATTGTTACTCTCAACTCCACCATTTGAACCAAGGTAATTTGAGTGTAGAAGAATACACTCGTGAATTTGAAAAGCTTGTGATTAAGTGTGATATTCAAGACCCAGAAGAACAAACAATTGTTAGATACTTGGGAGGTCTTGATCCTAGGTATGCTAATGTTGTTGATTTGCAAGCTTACACTTCTTTTGATGAAGTATGTGTGCTAGCTCACAAGGTTGAGCAGGAAAAGAAGAGCAAACCGCCCTTACGACATGAAATCCCAAATCCCTCACCATATGAACAAACCTTAAACAAGGGGAGTTCATCTTATGCCCCTAAACCCATGGCATCCCTTTCCCCTTCTCCACAAAAAAACCAAACTCCACAAAAAGGCGTACCCCCACAACTCACACCAAAACCCCTTCCTAAAAACATCCCAAAGTGTTTTAAGTGCCAAGGCTTTGGTCACTTAGCATCAGATTGTACAAACCGAAGGTATGTTACCTTGGCTGAATGGAAGGCAATTGAGGAGGTCGAAATAGAAGAGGAAAAGAAAGAGGATGAAGAAGATGATCTTGAGGAGATAGAGATTGAGGCAGATGAAGGTGAAATGCTCACCTTAGACACTTACCACCCACCAAAATGCAAAGAGAATCGAAGTATTCTTTTTATGACCTTTGGTGAACCATCAACCTTTTTCCCCACTCCACCCACACCCAAGGCACTCAAACAAACCTTTTGTCAAGAGCATTCAAAACCATTACTTATAACTCCTAATCTTGAATTAAGAGTAAGTGAGGAAGTGGTTCATGATATATTCAAGGAGTCCCTTAAGTCCAACATCCAAATCAGCAAGGGAC